>JAPFSE010000735.1:0-79000 GCA_030777785.1 Beauveria caledonica | reverse complement strand
GCGGGCCGTTCAGGTCTCGTGTTTAACCGGGTGCGTCTTTCTTATTTTAGTTCTCGGCCCGCGCCCCCCCCCCCCCCTCCCCCCAAAAAGAGGTCAACGCCACCAAGGATAGGCATCTCATTAATATCAAATCTCGCACGGTGCCCGACAACCCAGAGTAGCTCATTGCCTCACTATTATACGCGCATTCCTGCATGACATGTATTCGCCTTTGGGGGGTTCGAGAGCCGCTTGATACAAAACGTGCTATGCGCGCATCAGAATTTCCCCAGCGAGTCGCCAAAGAACAAGTCGTGCATGATGCTGCTGCTTCTTCTGTTGTGCGACACTTGTTCTACTTCTTCTCTAAACTCAATGTTATTGTCATGCATCTTGAGGAGTTCCAAAAGGGTGTTTCCCATACCCCTGACCCCGGCTGAGGCTGGCAAATAAGCACCCGACATATCCGGCTCTTATCCCACACCACCACCACCACCACCAACCTTTGCATTTTTACCTTTCCTTTTCATAACTAGTTATATCCCCAGATCGGCCAAGCCGCATCCATCCTATCTGTACTAACTCAATGATTTATTTTCATTCTTCTTCTTCTCGCGCCAGGCCAAAAGATCAGCTCTCGAGGGCGAGCGATGGGTCCTGCAGCCGATGCGGAACTCCCTTGTTCCGTTCATTCGGCTGCTTGGCCTGTCGATCATTTGCAGTTTGCAACCCTAAAAAAAACACGCGTCCAGGCACTAGGAAAAAGCTTGTCTCCATCGACAATCTATTGTCTACTACGCACCAATTGCATAAACTCGGATGCTTCATTCCCTCGTCTCTCTGGGAAGACAGAATAAACACGGGAAAGTTGGTTGGCAACTGTTTACCTGATTCCCGCTACACTAAATCAGCTCGATGTCTATATCCGGATATCTAGGTTCATTCTACTTGCGACGGTTGGCAATCCACCTTCTTCCAACTTAACTTAAATATTACGTTGCAACCCTCGTGCAAACACAGGTGGCTCTTGGCTCTCAGGAGTCAGAGCACCGACGGGGCGCGGGCTGGCTTCTGTGGGGACCTCTTGAAATTGCCAGCCTTTTTTAATGTGCGAGAAGAAAGCATGATTCATCTGGTGAGATGACGTTTTTATTCTTCTCAGGTGAAATGGACGTGCTCTGGTGCTCAGTCAGGTACGGATAGACCGGACTGGCGAGCCACGTAGCCCATCGAACAATTGAGCGCAATTCCGACCAACTCATTTTGTTGTTGCCATTGTGCTCAACAGGTGGACGAAAGGGAAACCGGCTACAGTTGAGCATGTTGCGGCGGGAAGGAGCCGGTTCTTCTTCCTTTTTCCTTGCCACCAACTGCTCCTTTCCTGCCTGCTCTTTATCTGTAGCATTGTCTTCCCGGCATGGGCGGGCGCTTCAGCCAGCTTCCAGGTGATCGGACGATAACCATGACGATCAATGACAATTCCAGCAACAACAAGGCAGGCTAAATCCATTGTTCATGGATCGACGAATAGAGTCAGCATGCCTAACTTTCTGCAAAGGGGCCTGCCGGAATCAGCAGCAGCATCATCATCTCCGTCTCATCGAGTCGCCTGTCACCTGCCCTTTTGCCTTCACATGCATTCTTCGGAGTACTCAGTACCTATACTCGGTATTAGGTAACAAAACGCCATTGCCCACGACCCCGGCCACCCAAGTACAATATATTACCAGACCCTCTACGGAGTACTTACTGGTAGTGTCCTCTCCACCACAACGCGAACGCCTTTCCCTTTCGTCCAAGCCGAGTCGTTCGTTGGTTTTATTTTTATTTTTATTTTTATTTCTATTCTATTTTTTACTGGTGCTGGTACGATGATTAATAAATGACTTGGATCTGGGCCGAGCGGCTCCATCCGAATAGAAACGAAGCCGGGGTGTTAAATTACAACAGAAATCAATGCTCGCTGAATGGACTCGGCAACATTGGCAATTGCCCAGACTCCCGAGGTGTTGAAAACGGTGGCGTCTGCATCTCTGTTCTTTTTCCTCTTCATTATTCTGCCTCGGCCTACAGCCGTATCGTATTCATCGCCGGGCGGAGGGCGATGCCACAAGACCAGGGTATTGCCAATATTCAATTTCATGCAAGGCAGCCACCAGGGTCTCTTCCTGCATCTGATATAAGGTGGCTGGAATGCTTTGCTTTTCGCTTGCTTGCGAGCGCTGCATTGTTTGATTGTCAACGTTGTCTGCGGAGTAATCCGGAGAGGGCACTGCTCTGCTGTCTCAGTTGATCACTGTGCAAGGCTGTATCGGTAATTGGGGCAAATGAAAGAACAGCACAAGCAACTGTGCAAACCGCAGGCAAACTCTATGCCTTGTTCCAGTAGCCATCATGGCAATGAAACATCAATGTCAGCTAGGCCCTCAACCCTGTGTCTGAAGGCCGCTAAAACATGCGTAGCTCTGGAATCCTGGATGCAGCCGTCATCACAGACTGCGACTCGGGTATTAGTAATTACGCTTCTTATCTTGCAAAACGGTAAAATCGTGCAATCCAAGGGAAAGCCGAGTACCGCAATTGGGCGCTGTACCGATGAGGCGACTGCCATACGGTCAACCGTCGTCAGAAAGAAAGCGCATCACTATCAGATACGGCGCAGCAGCACGGTGCGAATGGTCACAAGCGTCAAGAATTTGTCCTCGTCGCAGGGCAAATTCCCCGCCAAAAAGGGGATTTATAAATCTTTCGGTGGACCGGTTGCGTATGGATGTTGCGTACCTTAGCAGAGCATATGTGAAGGTCACCAGAATCTAGTTAATACACGAGGATCCAATGTGAACGTGGAATTGGTACTTGCGCGCCCGCATGGCCGCGCAGGGTAGCTCACTCTAAGTAGCCACAGGGCCACGATCAGGGACAGGTTTGATCCTGTGTCAACCAACGCCCATCACCTGTGGCGGAAATAAACCCAGACATGCATCACGGGACATGAGGCCGGTGAGACATGGTTGGCGGGGGCCCAAGACTCTGATTCCGATTTCGAGTCAATTAATCGCATACGGCATAGCCTGAGCCGAAATCTGCGGGTGGCATACGGAGGGGCAACGGGTCGCACGGGCAACGGGCTTGTCGATGCCGCGCAGGCAGATAGCCGTCGTACTCACCAGCCGAGGCCGGCTGCACATTTTGAATTGAAATTATTGCGAGCTTGATTAAGAATTGCGGGCGATGTGCGTGGTCGTGACCTTATTACACGCATATGGGTCGCAAAGGAGCATGTGTGTGTGTGTGTGTGTGTGAGTGCAAGATGGAGCCAAGGTGCAGGCCAATCAAGTTTCCAACAATTGTCGCAGTTTACTGATTGGAATATTGGTCCCAGCAAGAACCGGCCTGTGCAGCCTGCTTCTTGTTCCATGTCAGCAGGTCATCTTTTCGGAATTTCGTCTTGAGCAACCGCTGATCGTGGTTCCGAGTGCTGCCGCCAGGGTTTCCAGCAACCAGACGTGAAACGGTCCGTGTGCCATGGAATAGAGCGGCGTTGACACAGGCGGCGGATCGAAAGAAACCGAAAGATTAAGGTTAGTTATGTGGGCGATTCGTGCACGACTGTTGCAGGCTCTGTTCAAACAAGGTGCAAAGGTATAAATAGGAGCGATCGCAGCACGATGAGGGCGAGACCCGCCGCGCGGATATCGTGATTGGTGATGCGTGGTTGGTGATGATGGGTGTTGAGTAGGCAGCCACTTTTCTTCGTCGTCGATCGTGTCGGTGAAGAGTCTTTTCACATTGCATTGGCTCTCGTTGTCATGTCATGTCATGTTGCACGGCAAGCTAGCAAACTGGGCACACAGAGGTAGCCCGCTTGCCCTGCAGGACATGACGGGCACGACTAAGACTCGCAGTAGACTAATAAGGCGAAAAGCACGCCTAGTGTCGAGCTTCTGGCAGTTGTGCATTTCCATCCACTTGACAGTTGACACGACCGCCGAGTTGCGAGGGCCTTAACCAGAAGCGGCATCGCGGTGGCTTGCTGATGCAATCTCGGTGGATTTGAGCCCTGCAGATGAGGGAGCGGCCCAGTCAGTTTGCCATTGTAATACCTACTGGGTAGCTAGTAGCTTACTGTAGCAAGCGGCGGGTCCCATCAACGTCGCAGAGGGGGAAAGATGAGTTAGCGTCGAGATCCCTACCGCTGGAGAGAGAAAGGGCATTGCCGGCCGGTCCCTACGGCATTTTTGCGAGGTTGCGGCTGACTCGGAGGCTGATGTTGTGGTGTTTGTCGTGATGATGGTAGAGAGCGGACATACCGGCCGCACCGAACAAGCGAGAGAAAAGCCAAGATGATGGACAAGTGCGGGGTTGGGCTGCGCATAAAAACGATGCATAATAAAAGCCGGATAAAATCTGACAACCACACAATTCCCACCTAGCTATCTGTAGACGATAGATAATGTTTTTTTTTTTACTTGAACAGCAAGAGCCGAGCCAATTCCGACTCGCACGAATCAGGCCATCTCTTTTAGTGAGTTTTTGCTATTTGGCAAGCCCCTGCATCTTCCAATTGTCACTCTCTTTTTGTTGTTGTACTAATGTTCGTACTCCATCCTGTGTAAGAAAAATTCACCGTAGCGTCCAAGCGTACACGAGCCAAGCCAAGCCTGCGGGGGTGAGGCAGCCAGCCGAACGCAGCCATCTAACTATCTCAGCCCGTCATTATCATTAATTACTGACAAGTTGACAACTACTTGTACCGAGAGTCAAGCACAATTCATCGCTCGACCTTCCTCCCCCATTCCCAATTCCATCTCAATTCCATTGGGATCATAGTTGGAGACTTCATTGGGCACGCCACAATACTGATCCAAGTCTGCGCCTACTGTTTATTTTTTTTTTTGGCTTTTTTATCCCCCCCTTCCTTCGAGCCTCTGTGTGGGTCGCCTTCATCATCGCGCCGTCGATTCGCTTCGGCTCTAGTCGCCTCATCAAGCACTGCGCTACACGTCTTTTTGAGATTTGGCATTGCTTTGCTTTGCTCTTCTCACCTCTCAGCCCTAAAGTCCGGTCTTAGCGCACGAATCCTCCGCTCGGCATCACTCCATCATGAGCTCGCCCAGCCCGCGTCCGCCGCAGCACGGCCGCCGGCCGTCGCTGATCCAGCAAGAGGACGGCCTCTATCATTCCACCCTGCCCACGCGCACCGGCATCCTCACCTCGATGATGCGTTCGCGCTCGCAGCAGAGCCTCCACTCGACCTGGCGCAATACCTATACCTCTGACGATGAGGAGCCCGTCCGGGGACGCTCCCGCGGCCACCCGCCCGAGGACGACGAGCTCGAGCGCCTCCTCCACGACGAGAACCGTCTCAGCCAGATTCTTCACGGACCGCAGAATCGGAGCATGAACCTCATTGGCAAGAGCAACCCGAGATATCGCTGGAACTCGTACTGGAAGTCTGAGGAGGACCTGCAGGGCATGTCAAGCAAGCTGTGAGTATCCTAAGACATGCAGCTCTGCCACACGCGACGAAATGATGCGACCCTGTATCTGTCGCATGCTGCTCCCCGCCCCCTTGATCCTTGTCTAGCTGACCCTGTGCCTGCCAGCCGCGAATACTATGAGCGCACGAATGATCTCGTCCAGCAGTACATGTACATTGACTGCCTGCTCGACTCCACCATCCCTCACGAGCTGCTCAACGAGTACAATGCCGAGCTCGAGGCCTCGGCCTTTCGCGCCGTCGACATTCCCAACACCATCTCCGAGGAGCCCGACTCGTCGTCGCTGTCCGGGTCTACGACAGAACGCTTCAACGGCGGCGCCTCGTATGGCTCAACAAACACGCTACCCCCGCTGCCGTCCTCGGAGAGCGCAAACAAGACCCCGCCGCTGCCCGCCAAGCGCACGCCCAGGGACATTTTCCGATCCTCCGAGAATCTGACCATGCTTCCGCAGAATCAATCCGCCGAAGACGAGGAAGAGGTTCACCGTCACCGTGCCGATGAGCGGCGTCCTCTGCTGCAGGCCGACGCCAAGGATCTTGAAAATGGCCCCCGGCCTCTGCTGCCATGGCTCGAAGACAGTGAGCTCGACAGCAATGACCCCGTCGTCACCCTTGCCATCTACGTCAATCTCCTTGCCAATTTTGTGCTTCTCATAGGTAAAATCATTGTCATCATCTCGGTCCCGTCCATGTCCGTTCTGGCCTCTCTTGTGGATGCCGTCCTCGACTTTTTGAGCACCGCTATTGTCTGGACCACCACCCGCCTCATTGCCTCTAGCGCAAGCGACCACCACCGATATCCCGTCGGACGTACTCGGTATGTCTTCAAGTCCAGCATGATCCCACCATACCCCAAATCATTCTCTTTACTTCTTCCTGTCTCGTCCCTCTCCACGCTACAAACGCAGGTCTGTGAGACCGCGAGCCGAGCGGCCGCCCCCACCAGCCAGTTCCGCACGCCTGTACTCACTCAATTGGCCCTGATCAGCCAGCGCTAACGATTCCTACTTTCTGCAGCCTTGAGCCTCTGGGAGTTTTAGTCTTTTCCGTCATCATGGTTACCTCTTTCTGCCAAGTCGCTCTGCAATGTATTCAGCGTCTCATGGGCACCGAGCACGAACTGATTGAGCTCGGCGTGCCGGCCATTTCCATCATGGCTGGCACTGTCATCATCAAGGGTGCCTGCTGGGTATGGTGCCGAATGGTCAAGAACTCTAGCGTCAGAGCCCTGTAAGTCCCATCACACCTGCTATACCTATCGAATCCGATATTGACACTCTCCACAGTGCTGAAGACGCCAAGACGGATGTCATTTTCAACGTCGGATCTATCCTGTTCCCCATCGGTACGTGATGATACCACAAGAGAGCATACAAGATTTACTCCAGCCTCCTGACACCCAAACGTAGTCGGCTTCTACGGTAAAGTCTGGTGGCTCGACGCGACCGGCGGCCTGCTGCTATCCCTCGTCGTCGTCTTCACATGGAGCCACAACGCCGCCATCCATGTCCGCAACCTGACCGGTTTCGGCGCCGAGCCCGACGAGCGTAACCTGCTGCTCTACCTCACCATGCGCTTCGCCACCGCCATCCGCAAGATTCAGAACCTGCGCGCCTACCACGCTGGCGACAAGCTCTTTGTCGAGGTCGACATTGTCCTCTCCGCCATTACCCCTCTCAAGGACTCGCACGACCTCAGCGAGGTTTTGACCTATTTCCTCGAGTCGGTGCCCATTGTCGACCGTGCTTTCGTGCATGTTGACTATACGAGCTACAATGCGCCCACTCACATGCTCAAACAGTCTGCATCGTGAAGAAGGACTGTGGTTGGAATTCCTGTAGCATGAGCGATTTGAGGTTTGATCTGTTCTTTATCCATTCTTTGTTTTCTAGTCTTGTTCTTGTTGTCTTGGTATACTGATCATTGATTGAAATTCATGGGAGCATAAAACGCAAAGAATTGAAAAGAACAAAGAGAAGAAGGGATAGATTCGGCGTTGGGATTTCTGCTTGTTCTTTGGGATAGTTTTCGTATCAAGCCTTGTAGATAGTTGGGAAACAAACACGAAAGCACCTCACACTCAAGGTACTTGCAAAGACCAGTCCATGAATGAATGAATCAATCTGAGATATACTATACTAATTATACGGAACAAATAAAAATGTTGTCAAGGGCAATACCAAGAACAGTATTGGAGACGGAAAGAGCAAAACGACACGCCTAGATCAAGAAAAGTTGGGGGCACAACGGTTTAGTAAGGAATGCCGTTGGTCAAGAGCTGGAACTGGTCATAGATGCCGGTGCTGTAGCTCGAGTGCGACTTCTTGACCAGGTCGCGCATGAAATCCGCCGCCTCGCGCTCAGTCTTGTCCAGGACGAAGCGGTCCTTGAAGTGCTTGACCGACTCGGGCTTGAAGCACGGCAGGCCGCTGTCCATCATGAGCTGGACAACCTGCGCGAGCTTGTCGCGGTACTGGCGGGCGGCGAGGAACGCCTTGACGCAGAGCTCCTCAAACTGCTGGAAGCTCTGGTGGTCGGTGGCGCCGCCCATGACGGCCACCATTTCGCTCGTCAGCTTAAAGGGGGCGCGCTCAAACTTGATGCCGCCGGGCGCAATGTCAAAGCAGAAGCCAAAGTCAATGTGCAGGATGTGGCCGGCGTCGTCAATCATGATGTTGCCGTTGTGGCGGTCCTTGAACTGCAGCAAAAAGGAAATGACAGAGTAGGCCGCCATTGACTTGACAAAGTTGCTGCGCGCGGCCTGGAACCGCAGCGAGTCCTCGTTGCCGTACTTGGCTCTAAAGTACTCGTACAGGCCGTTGACGGCCTCGCGGCCCACCATGTCGCGCGAGATGGAGTTGGGCAGCACGTCAATCACGCCGCAGCCGGGGCCCGTCGCCGTCACCCGGTTCGGGAACACGTACACGTCGAGCCCGACATTGTGGAAGATGCTGCGAAAGGCCGAAATCATCTGCAGCGCGAGCACATCTTGGCGCACATCGTCGCCGACCTTGAAAATGGCCGACTGCCACACTTCAATGTAGCTGTCCTGCGGTTCAATGGCTTGTTGCTTCGTCGGTGGCTGCTGCTTGACCACTTGCTTGTCCTCGACGTCCTCGACGGGAATGTCACCAGCGTGCCTGTTCTTGCGGACGCGAAACGTCGCCATGTAGGGAGCCTTGGCGTGACTCTGCAGCGGCTTGCCCGACTTGCGATCAATGCCAATGACCACGCCTTCGGGGTTACTGGGCAGGTATACGCCAACTTCGACCTTGATCTTCATCAGCTCTTCCTCAATCTTTTGCTTTTTCTCGGGCTTGGGCCGCTTAATGTACGGCTTGAGCTTGCCAGAAATGCCAGTGACTTCGTCAAAGAAGGAGAATTCGCGCTCGTAGAATGTACGGTCCTCGGGCATGAAGCTATCCACCATCTTGATCATGACGTTGTCGAGCGTGGGCTTGATCTCGTCGGGGATCTCGGCATCGTCACCCTTGTACGAGTTGGCCTTCATGTTCCAGATAATCTGGTGGGCAAAGAGCTGAGAGAATTGCGCCGTCTCAAGGATGTAACGCTCGGCGTAGCCAAGATTATCATGCCGGAGCGACTGCACAATCTGAGGCACGTAGAAGAACGTGACATCCACGGAATGGCTCTCCAGCGAGCGCATGGCGTACTGAATGATGAAAGGGTGGTCTCCAAACGCAGGTGAGAGAAGAGTAACGGCAGTGATTGGGTTGACAGGCTCCCAGAATAAGAGATACTTGAGCTGTGAGTTGACGTCGTCCGGGAGCGAACTGCCAATCATGAGCGGTATCGCTTCAGGCTCGTCAATAACCTTTTCAGGCGAAGCAAGAATCAAGCGACGAACGTCACTGCGAAGTCGAGGGTATTGGAAGCGGGTAGCCAGCTCAACGGCAATGGATGGATCTTGATGCCAAGCTGTGCGTACCAAGGGAAGGAGAGCGTTCTCGGTGGCATGCTTGGACGAGTGTTGGCTGGGAAAACGTGTTCCAGAAAGGTTGCGGGGGTTGGCCCATACAATCAGACGTGACTGCTCGTTCTCAAGGAGAACCTTCAGCAAGCTGTCCTTGCTTTGCAGAGAAGTCACGTTGCCGACAGTGAGCGAACCAATGTGCGCCACAAGATTCAACGATGCAAGAACATCCGAGAGCAGGCGGATTTCCGTCTTGAGTGAGAGCACGTTGCTGCCAAAGGACCAGCGCGGCGAGTGGCGGAACCAACTAAGACCAGCGGATAGGATACGGTCCTTGAGTCTCCATTGAGCGGTCGGACCGATGGTAGTGCTATTCCGCAAGACTTTTATACTAAACAAAATGATCTGAAAGCGAATCTCGCGCGCCATTGGGTGTGGGCTGCAGTCCTTGAGGGCGGCGAGCGTAAGGTCCAACATACGCAAGAAGACTCTCTGGATATCCGGGCTGCCCAGGCGACTGGCATTAAAATGGCTGCTGAAGAACTGCAGCAAGCGGGTATGAGGGGAAAGTATGTCGTGAACCTTTTGCTTTTGCTGATTGATCATTTCCCAGTCGCTAGGAGAAAACTCTTGCTTCAGGAAGAAGGGATCAGGATGGGCCAGCGAGGGATCAAAAAGACCAACGCGGCGGGAGATGGTAAACTCCCACTGTTGAGCGATAGCGTTGAGTAGCTTAGACTCGAGACGCGGATTCTCATTCATGACGCCGAGCCAAAGGGAACTGCCGAGCTTGATTGACTGTTTGGTGAAGAGTGCAAAAGGTATGCTGACAAGATAGCGGGCAACTGCAGACTCGTCGTGTTTGCTACGGCAGAGGAGTCCTGCGGCCCTTCGCATAATGTCACGAACCTCGTCAATAGGGGTCGCCTTCTTGCTAAGAATGCGCGCCTCCACATGAGCAAGAGCAGTAGCCGCGTTGGCGCTCTCCACCACAGCCGACTGGGAGAATGAAGGTCTGCGGTTGCTTTGCATGAAGCTCATCAGCTCGGTGCCGCGATCGGAAAGCGTCTCGCCATAGCGGTACTCCTGCCGAGTGGTGTACTGCGCGATAAGATCCGAGGCCGAGTTGATGCCGTACTCGCCGATTTGGTCGAGAGATTGGAGGCGGTTGTCGGTGTTGGGAATGGAGGAGCCGAGTTCGAGGGCAAAAGAGCGGCCCAGAGATATGTGGCCATAGGTACCTTCGTCGTCAAATTCAGACAAGTACGTCTGGAGCAAGCCCTTGACATCGAGCGGCGCAAGATTGATCGCAGCACTGACCCAGGCACGAGCTCTCTGATGCAGGTGCTTCAGAGTCAAGCTGCGGAAATCGTAGTCATCCGAAAGCCTCACTGTCACATTGCCACGCTCCGACGTAAACGTAGATCGGTGCCCATACATGTCAGTCTCAGCTTCCAGGCAGCTGGACCACATCAGAGAGAGCAGTTCGAGCAAAGCAAAAAGGGAGGTGCGGTAGCAAAGCGAAGAAGGAACATCGCGCACTATTTTGTCGGCTGATGCAAAGGCGGCTTTCTGAACACGCTCAATACGATGGCAGCATAGGGAGAAGATCGTGGCAAGCTGCTTGGCGGCGTACTGCGCCGAGAAAGCCGTCTCAACCCCACTGATGGTCTTCTTGATGTATTTATCCACCACCGCGTCGGTAATGCCCTCCATGACACTGCAGACCTCTCTCTGCAGCATGCTACGCTCAGCAAAGTAAGACAGTACCTTGGTGCAGTCTCCAGAGTCTGCGCGCAGGATCTCAACAAGATACGCAGAGTGCAAAAAGATGACTTTCCGATAGCTGAGGCTCTTGATATCTGAGGCCTTGCTGGGAATGAGCTCAGTCAGAAGTTTCTTCTGCAGTGAATCCCTGTCGCCGCTGTTACCACGACGCAAAACAGTGTTGAGTTCGATATCACTCTCGACTTGCTCGCCACGCTGTTCAGCGGCCAACGGCGGTGAGTGAATGGCAATCATGCGTAGCTCGTTGATGTATCTCTTGCCCCGTTCCGTCGAGGTGGAAAAACCATGTACAACAATGTTGAACCAAGCATCTCGAAGCAGTGCGTAGGACTCATCATTCTCCAGGGGCCTGGCAGCGAGGTCATTCGCAGACATGAGCACAGCAAGAGGATGAAGCAGTTCTCCAATCTCCTGGGCAGCCAGGTCAACGTCAACCTGCTTTGTCTGGCCTTGAGAGTATGCGTCACCGAGGGCAATGATGCTATCGAGCAGATGCTCCCAGTAAATATCAAAGAGCGGCGAATCGCGGCGAAGATTTGCAGAAATGTGCGTTCGGCCTTTGAGAACTGCCTGAGAGTAGAACTCTTTCTGTTCAGTGACACCAAAGTGGCCGAGTCGATTGTACATTTTAAGGAGGGAACGGAACTCGAGCTGGCCACCACTGAGAGCCAAGTCAGCCGCGCCATAAATGACTTGCACATCAACGGTGGTGTTGACCTTGTCCAGCTTTTGAAGGAGAATAGACTGTGCAAGGGCAGTTATTTTCTCATCCTCGCACGCAGTCGCAATGCCGCAAATGGCTTGCACGACGTTGCGATACACAATGGCTGCTTCCTCTTCACCACTCATATTGACAGAGATGGAGCTTGCATTGGAGTGGCGGCGCTGGTACACGGGATTGAGGCCATTCTCTCCGTCAACAGAGCCGTTGGTGTGACCATTGGCAAGTCTCGCCTGAGTATCGGGGCTAAGCACATTGCCAAGAGAATAGAGAGTGCTAATTACGGCATCCTTGGACAACTTCTTCAGCACAAAGGCAAGGCTTCTTGAGGCGACCGCGCCGGTGTTGGCGTTGGTCACATCCTGCACGATGAATCGAGGTAGCGAGCGAATCACAATCTGCGAGAATGAGGGAGAGATGCGGCTAAGCAAAGCCATGCATCGAAAGGTCGTCGAAGCAAGGGTCTCATCGCTCATCTGCTGGGGATCATCCAGGGTCTGCTGCAGCCAATTCATCAGGAGCTCAGGCTCGGCAGCATCTTCGTTGAGCATGCTACAGTTCAGGAAGGAAATCATTGCAGCCGACTTGACAGCATAAGCAAGCTTTTGTTGAGAAGGGGAGCCGAGACGAACAAAGTCCGCACCCGCTTCAATGTAGTGCATCTGGTCAATAGCAAAGTTGGCGTGAAGGTCAATGGATCGCAGGTCAGCATCGGGAGAGAAGCCGTCGACGCGAGGCAGAGTGCCGCCGTTTTCCATGAGCACATCGAGGACATGCTTCTTGCGCAACCGGGATCCAGTGGTAATCATCAGAGAAGTGCTAGCAAGGACGAGCCACATGAAGCTTCGTTGCAAGAGCATGGCGCCAAGCGGACGACCAGCAGCGGAATAGTGGCGCAAATGACGCTTCCATTCTCGCACGTCGCGGTCGTCGCTATGCGCATTGCGGATCGTGGACAAGGCTGTCTCAACGGCAACCAGGAATGGCTCAGATAGCAATTGCTTGGCCTTTTGGATCAGACCCAATCGACCACCAGCCCGCCAGAAATCAGCCTGAGCCGCCGCAGCATCGAGGAAGCCGAGAATGGCGACGGCAATGTTGAGAGTCCGAATGGCTTCGTCGATGTTCAGGTTCTCGGGGTTGCCAGTGCGAGGAGAGAGCACACTTTCGGTCGTTCGGCTGCAGGCATTGGTAAAGGCCCAGATACCGTCCGTGACGGTCTCCTTTAACTCGTTGTAGTTGATTCCCAGAGCGAGAAGCGCAGCAGTAACGTGGAAAGATAGAGACTCGGTCGGACAGGGTTTGACTTTGCGAAAGAAGGGCGAGGGAACAAAGGTCTGCGAGTGCGCCTCGAGGATGTACGGGATAAGCTGGTAAGAAAGCTTCTGGGCGCTCTGAGGAGACAGGACATGCGGCGCATTCTTGCAAAGGGCTAAGAGGACCTCGAATTCGCGGATTGACTAGAGGGAATCAGCGATTGAAGTGTGCACCGAAGTTTTGGGTAGCACCCTTACCATTGGGATGCGGCCAAGTGAGCCGGCCTGCTTCGAATTATACGCGCCATGATTGTACTCGCGGCTGCGGCCACCGGCATGACAGGCTCGACACAGCCTGTCAAGATCAGACTTGTCAAAGGAGGTGTCGGTAGAAGATGCGGCCAGCGACGCTATCTTGTCCAGCGCTCTCGCACGAATGTCGCCCGTCATGATGCGTTGTTTGGGCCCGAGCGCACGGGGCAGACAGGCAATGACAAGATGGCAACGGCAAAGCAACAAAGGGGTGGGCGGACAGCGACCATGAGATGCCCCAGGGGAGAGAGGTGCAGAAGAATAAAAAATTTTGCCGAGGTCAGAGGTGCTAAAGATCTTTTGCCCAGAAATTCGTGGCGTTCTGCTGGCAGTCAGGGACGGGATGCTAGTCTCCCAGCGATAGCCGTGAGTCGGTCCGTGAGAGCCAAAGAGCCTAGGTAAACCATAAGGTTACGCAGTGGCAGGCAGGCTTGGAGCGAACAGGAGAGCTTCCCCCAGGGTCCGGCCAAGAGTTGTGGGGCTTAGTCATTTGGGCGTGGCTGGTTGGCTGGCTCAGCGGCTGGGAGCTTCCCAGTGCTCTTGTGGCTGGTGGCATGTGGCGCGCCGTAGGCAAACGCAGCACCTGTGGCAAGGCTCCAGTTGTACGCGTGCGCTAGCTAGAGCAGCCTCACAGATGGTGAGCAAGCTCCTCCTGCTTGCGCAACACAGTCCCAACTCATCACCAAGCCATCGATTCTATCTACGCAGCACCTCCATCACAGCCGACCAGCATATTTCCTAGCTACATAAAGCTCTTGCATCCGCACACACAGTCACGATGGCCATGTTCAGCCAAAACCCGGTCCTGAATGGCCCCAACTATGCCTTGTCCGACATCCCCAGACAAGCTGGCGAGCCCCGCGAGCACCGCTTCAACCCGTAAGTCTGGGCAGGCAGCACCCTGGGCACGGAAGAGCTCGTCGCTGACTTCTCCCACGCAGATACACTGACAATGGCGGCTCAACGCTCGGCATCGCCGGCGCCGACTTCAGCATCATGGCCGGCGACACACGACACACGAGCGGGTACAGCATCAACTCGCGCATGGCGCCCAAGGTGTTCAAGATTGGCGGCACCAATGCCTCGCAGGACGACGCCACGATTGTGCTGTCGGTGTGCGGCTTCGCGGCCGACGGCGACGCCCTGCGCGACCGCCTCGACACCATCTGCAAAATCTACCGCTACCGCCACGGCAAACCCATGACGCTCAACGCCTGCGCCAAGCGCCTATCGACGATTTTCTACCAAAAGCGCTTCTTCCCCTACTACACGCACGCGCTGCTCGGCGGCCTCGACGAAGAGGGCAAGGGCGCCATCTACTCGTACGACCCGGTCGGCAGCTACGAGCGGGAGCAGTGCCGGGCCGGCGGCGCCGCAGCCAGCCTCATCATGCCCTTTCTCGACAATCAGGTCAACTTTCGCAACCAGTACATTCCGGGGAGCGGCACAGGCCACGACTTGAAGGAGCGTCCGCGCGAGCCCCTCACCCGCCCGCAGGTCGAAACGATTATCAAGGACGCGTTTGACGGAGCGGCAGAGCGCCACATTGAGGTTGGTGACGCGCTCCAGATGCTGATTGTCTCCAAGGATGGTATCGAGGAGGTATTTGTGCCACTCAAGAAGGACTAAGGGTTGAGATGCACGTGTACAGTAGCTACGCATTCGATACGTCTAATACAATTGGTGCTTGAGAGATTCAGAGGCCGCACTGATGCTGTGGTCCATGCCAGTCCGACGTAGAGAGGCCTTGGTTTGCAGGCTAGCTCTCTTTGATAGGAGCTCAGAGATGACAAGTTTTGTCCGTGGTGGTGATTCAGGCGGCCGAGACAGCCCTCTCTGGCTGGTTGACTGCAGAGCGTCTTGGTACTCGAGATATAAGCAGTCGTAGAAGCACAGACTTGTGACAATCATGGTGGCAGGGTGATCATTTTGAGATGAAACGGCAGGCGATCGCGGCCTTCACTTCATGTTTGTATTCGATTGTCGGCACCATCGTGTGGGGGCAGGTTGTGTGGCGTGGCAAGTGGTTACGACACCCAACGGTCAACGTCTTCGTTTCAACCTAGAAAAGGACACATGATTAATCTAGTCAGGTCTAGTTCTTTCTCATTCGCACTGTCGGGTTCGGCTTCCACAACGAGAGTAGCTGTCCGCGCCAATCCAGGCGCTCTCCGCCGGGAATGCCGGCTTAGCTCTTGTTATGCCAAAACAAGAACGTTGGGGCCCTTTTTATGCGTTCTCGTCGCCTCGTTCCTAGAAACGCGAGGCTAGCTCCCGGCGATAGCGTCCCCGGGTATCCGGAGGCTCGGGGGCGGACATTGTCAATGCATCACTTACCCTGTAAACAGCACCGGCCCCAAGAAATCGGCACGGTTTTCAGCTCCGTGGAAGCAATGGGTCATTTGTGCTTTCCGAGAAAAGCTCGAGTAGTTGAGCTGTCAACTGCCGACGTTTTTCCGTCAGGTTTTGTCCGGTCTGATGGTCTGTATGTGTCCTTGGCAGGCGAATCGGCTGGTCCTGGCTGGAAGTTTCCGCTAGCGTCTACGCAAGATTAAATCTAGACCCTTTTGACACCACACAGACACCTACTTTGCTAGTCGCCCAATCGCCTTAGGCGAATTCGAGCGAGCTTTCAGCTCCGAGAGTCGGTTCCGAACTGGCCGTTATTTCAAATTATTACCGTTTATGTACACAGCCAGCGCGTTTTTTCGGGGCGGGGGCGTGCGGTTCGCAAGATTAGGTAGCACCAAGAGCTTTGTGGCGTTTATAGCAGCGGGGGCGGATGGGCGCTACCTAGGTAGGTAGGCACCTTACAAACGTGCTACGCAGAGCAGTGATTAAAAAGCAGCTTTAGTCAACAAGGTGAGAGGTCCGCGTGACTCTTTCGCCTCGCGGTCCGCGTTTGGAAAATAAAGGGAACTAAATTTGCCACCCCGCGGGAACTAGGATTGGGCCCGGCATTTGACCTTTTTCGTCCACTCCGTCGCCCTCTTTGTTCTCCTCCGTTCCGGTCGGTACACCCGACTTCCCGTCCTGCAAGGCCAGAGATGGGCGGCCCTGGCGGTCAAAAGTGGAGCCGGAGCCAAGGCCTTCCGTACCGAAACGTACTGGTATTCATGTCGAAGGTGGCTGAGGGGTGGGTGTGGTACCGAGGCATATGTGGCTGGAATGTTTCCGCTTTGCTTTCTCGGTCAATCTCGAGTCGGCTTCTTTGCGAGACGGACAATTACCGAGAAGTAAAGTTCTTGTGACTAGAAAGAGTGTTTTTGAATCAAAGAAGAAAGAAATTACAAGGTGCAAAGTCCAATGCACCGGCACATGCAAGTCATGCCCTGAATTACGATCATGAATGACCAGGACCCAGCCTTGCTTTTTCCAAGTTCAAGCCCGTATTGGGGCGGCTCGCTCAACGCCACTTGTGGCTTCTGACCTTGGATGTGGCTCAGGCCGCTTTAAAAAAGTACAAAGGGGATTGCGTAATCGTGACTCAACTCGGGAAGTAAAGAAAAAAAAAAGGGTGTGGCGGTGCGCTGAGAAATCATCGGGAAATCTGATCGATATCTTGAAATTCTTGGTCTCGAATTGGTTCTTTTTCCATTCGCACACAGCCGGGCGGGCGGTTTCGGGGTCCTGGGCGTGCGTAATGAAAAAGCCAATGTCGTCATATTAAGAACGTCAGGCTGAGGGATGTGTGCCTAGTACATTTGTGGATCGCTTCTCTCTTAGATTTGAAGTTGGACAGCAACGAACACCAGGCATGTGCACAGGGACAGAATAATCAAATTGAAATATATTTCGATTTTTTTCCCCGGTGGGCCAGTGATCACTCATTTTTTCTCTTTGCTTTCTATCCTTTTTTGTGGAGTGAGGTTCTAGACTATTGCCCGGCCGTCAGTTCACGAAGCCAGTAATACCAGCACCCACGGTCCTCTGACTCGATACTTGCTCATAATGAGCCCAAGAAGTCTTTGCAGTCGTGATAGATTAAAGTAGGGTCGATCAATTGCTCACCTTGGATGATGCTGCCCATTTGCCATGTTCTTGCTGGGCGCACAATTACGTCTGGCGCAGCTTCCAGAAGACGGATTCTGTTTGTGTCAACTTTTGGCAATGGTATTTTATTGGGCGCCGGAGCGTTCATTCCGGGGACTGGCGTGACTTGTTACCAATTTTTCACGTACTTGAAATTGATGTGGCAACATCTAACACATATCAGTATTGACCTACAAGAACAACCCTTGCCCTTTGCCCCCTCTCTCACAGAAAATCAAGGGTCCAGCTCCTCCAGAGGGGGTGTGCAGCCTATCAACTTACCGGCACCAGCTGTACTGGTAAGCCCTGTGCATTCGCGGTTGCACACCCATTCAAGACAGCTTAGTAACAATGAGGCGTCACCTGCCACGATGTGAATCACTGATCAGATGGCCTGAACGATGATGATATCATGATCGACGTCTATACCCTCCTCTTTATTTAGACGTTTGTGTAGGATGCTGTTTTGTTTTTTTGACGGTTTGCCCATGATGGGAAACCGTCAGACCTCCATCATGGTCAGATGTGCTGTCAAGGCTGTGCGCATTATGACGGGTGGCTACTATAGTTAGTTACTCCATACAGCTCGGCGCATAGGTAGGTAACTACTGGTAGGCAACTAATTGGGCCCTCGCCACCCAGTCAGTATCAAGGCGGGACGGTTGACCCAATGACGGCACCCTCAGCAACCCTGTACCTCTTTTTTCGAGGCCAAGAAAAACCAACATGGAACGATATAATATTTATTGTCATGATGGCGCCGAGAAAGCAAGCGCAAGCAACGATACTTGGTGCCATGGGACCACAGAGCCCATCATCCATGACCGGCTGCACGCCAGGCAACAAAATGATGGGGATTGGGCTGATCTATCAGGCAAGTCAGGGTCCGGTGCCACACCAAGCCGTTGTACGGAGTCAAGAGTAACTGCGAAGCAACTACGTCAGAGCGGCCACCGCGATCAACGGTCGCCATTGAGAAAAAGGCCAAGGAAGCGCCTGGAAATGTGACTTGATACCCCATTGGGCCCTTTGCACCCGCTCAACCCCTGTCCTTGATGCAGCGTCTTCTCGTCATGCAGCTTCAGCCACAGCAAATGCATCCCGCCTTCTGCAACGTTCCGGGCATCTGCTGGTCAACGAGTCCTGCAGCCCGTGACCCGGAAATGTCGTTGCTAGCTCGCCGATCGCTCCGACATTGTGTACGACGAGTGCATCGGCCGGTTATGATGGAATTGCGTCGAACCCAGCCCAATCCCCATTCCCAATCCCCATCCCCATCCCCAGCACGCCAAGGTACTTTGGTACTGTAACGACGTTGTTCCCGCTCGGCATTATTTATTGCTTTTTTGCCCGAACGTATGCATATAGCGGCAACTTGCTTTTTTAGCTAGTTTCAATAGTTCATCGACTGCTCTCAAGTTAGGGTCAGGTCGCCTTGTCCCTTATTATTATCCCGGTTGCTGGCTGTTGACAACAAATTCAGCCACAAGCGGCTCTTTGAGCCACCAAGTGGCTTCGCCGTCGAAAGACAACTAAAAGTGCGCCACTTGGTCTGCCCTGTTATGCTGGAGTCGAGACTGTGCTTGGGGCCTCTCAGCGCCAATGCCTGGCTGGGCAGCTTGGCCCCAGGAAAGCCACAAGGTGTGTCTCGATAAAAAGGATAACTAAATTGCCCGGACACAAAACCTGGGCCGACGACACGCGTTATTCGTACTTGTACGAGACTTTTGCTTTTTTGACCAACTAGAAAGCGGGCTCGAGAACCGGTTTTCCTGTGGCTTGTATGGTGGAACCCCTGGAGGAACTCCCCCGGTTTTGCCCCGAGACGTTCCTGGATGGGCATGAGTGGCAAAAAAAGAAAAGAAAATCCAAAAAAAAAAAAAAAAGAAAATCCCAGCACAATGGGACGGGGTTTGGGTTTTGCGGTTCTCGCTGAATTGATTTGTGGAGGCTTCTGTACTATCAATACCCATGACACCCTGCTTATACCATAAATCGTTGCCGCTTGCCGCGGAGAGGTTGTAACCGGTACATGCACCTGATGAATCCTTCTTGCATCCTTGTATAGCAGCGGGCTAATTAGCTGCTTAGGTACTTTTTGATTGATACCATTTATAGTTTCCCTCCTTATTTTTTTTTAATTTATTTACGAAGTTGGGAAGCAAGCGCCTTGGACAGTGGCAGCGTCCACAGATACATACATACGCGGGCTGTGGACCCGCCAAGATTCTCTTCTACATCTACGTGCCGACATCCAGTTGACTCACTTTATATGTACCCGAGCTCCTGTTTTTTTTCTTCTATTTTGCTTGATTTGACAGACTTCTTTGCATGACAGTCGTCGTAATCAGATTCTGCATCTTGTTTCTGGAGTAGGGGAACCTCACCAACATCCACTTTTGCCACTTTGCCATCCACAACACCATCCCCCATTCTCGCAACCGCACTCACCTACCCCGTTTTGTCGCCAAACCCTGGGGGAATAACTGGGCGCTTGACAGCTGTGGCAAATCGTCGTGGCGCAGCGCCCAGATTCCTTGTTTCAACGTTAGTTGGCAAAAGAGCCCGATCCTCGTCCTAGACAACTGAACAACTTACTGACTACTGGACGCAGATTGCAGCACTTGGCTTGGCACGCACGGGAAACTTTGTACGAGGCCTCGTCACTTGCTCTGGCCCGCTCTGGATACTCCTCTGCGTTACGCTCAGCCGTTGGAGAAGAATACTAGCCTTGCCGATAGGAACCAGGGCTGGGGCCGGGGCCAGACCATCTCCAGCAGATCCCACATATTCCCAAGCGCCTATCCCGTGGCCCTTCCCGCACTTCCGGTTACATTTCTTCCTTTTTTCTGATCTCCAAGAAGGGCCCTGTTAATCACTGGACAGTCCTTTGCCAGACACTGTTTTATTCACACACGCCCTCGAGGCCCTTACACAGCTTCTTCACCTTGGCCTCCTAGGCATTATTCATTTTTTAATCTCTTACATACTCCACCGCACAAATCGCCTGCCAAGCTAACCTCGGATTCTTGCAGCAGCGATTACAAAGACATAGCGGTTTTGCCTTAGCATTCTCTAGTTGGCTGACTTGGGCTGAACAGCCCTGCTGGACCATAAACCCCCGCTCCAGCGTTCGTCCGCCACCTTCTCCCACTTACATTAGAAAAGGTTGGAGGCACAAAGGCTCACTCTCTGCGCTATTTCGAGCTTCCCTTCTTGTCCCACATCTCACACAGCCTTTGGTGGCTTGAAAATTATTACACGAATACCTGAGCTCAACGTCAGAAGCCTGCTGTATCACTGTCCAGCCCGGATTGCGCACGACTAGCACATTGGGCACCTTTGCACGCGCTTTATCCTACTCCCAACATTCTCCTACATATGTGCATCTCGCAAGGCAGCAACCTGGCCATTTATTACTCACACACCACAAGGATCGTTGTGGCTAGCAACTCTTCAGTCGACAACTCGTTTCTTGGTCCTGTCAACCTCGCCGTGGCTTACCGTTGAACTTCGATTTCCCTCGATTCAACACAAAACCCATCTTAGAAAGTTCTGTTATCGTTTCTTACCCGCCGGTCCTTCGATTTCTCCACTGCCTTGGAGCCGGATCTATCAGTCTCCCTAGAGGACGTGTGTCAACGCGTGGTTGATTTGACCTCGATAGCCGATAAGTCATCATGGGAGATATCTCATCTCCACTGAATAGTCCTGTGGAAATGGCTGAGAACCAGGAGGGCGAGGCTTCAGTCTCGAAAGTGGAACACGGTGCTCAGAATCAAGAGCCTCGTCCAACAGCTCCAACATCGCGTCGACGCTCGTCTTCCCTTCGACATTCTTCTTATGGGTACTCTGGCACTCCATCTTCCGAATATTTTGACTACAGAAACGTTGGTCCATCTGCAGCTGCTGAATCTGGTCCTTTCAATATGGCGCCGATGACTAGCGCCCTGCCTCACGGAGGCTACCAACATCCATCTTTGCCAGGGGGTCATCGACAGTACAGCCAGCAGACTTCACCGCCAGTCATGCAGCACATGCCACATCACCCGTATGTCGGCCATCACCCCGGGTCAGTGATGCCAGGGTACTACGTGCAGCAGCCACCTATGCATCAATACTACTCGGCCAGCGTTCCTCCAGGTCACCACGGCCCGCATCAGATGCAAGGACAAGGCAATTCTGGCTACTACCCAGTTCCATACATGATGGATCATCCTCAATCTCCAGGATACTACCAGCAACCGCCTCAGTTTGCTGATCATCCTCTCCAACGGCCCGATCACATGATGAACCGACAGTATAGCCAAGGACACATTCAAAATGAAGGTCGAGGCCAACCTCGAAGACCGTCATACAGAAGAAACAGATCCTCTCGAGATCCAACATCGCCTTCAGGTACGCTCTAATCCGTCTCGACAATAAGGTCAACAGCTAACACGACTAGCCGAGACTAAGCGCCAACGACAAAACCCAGTCCGTGGACCCCCTCGAAAGCCTCACCAAAGTGGTAAGACGCCCTTAACGTCATGTGGCTCAGCTGAAGCTAACATGTATCGCGTAGGTCACGCCATATGGGTTGGAAATCTTCCGCCACAGACCGAACTTATGAAGTTGGTGCATCACGTTTGCGAATTAGCCCCAGGGCTTCAGTCTTTGTTCCTGATTTCGAAGAGCAACTGTGCATTCGCCAACTTCAAGGAAGATTCTGCTTCCATTGAAGCACAGAAGACTATTAATGAGTCCAAGTTTCAGAACGTGCGACTGGTATGCCGACTTAGAAAGAGCACCTCGGAAGCAGCCGCAGAGAGCCCAATTGTCATTGTCGATGGAACAAGCAACCCCGAATCGCCTACGCTTTCAAATGATCCACTCGAGGAAAACAAGCCTCCCAAACCCGAAACAATGGATCTTTCCGAGTTCATTGACGTTCGCGGGGATGGCAGGAGCGCCTCCGCAAACGCTCAGCGAGACCGATTCTTTATTCTGAAAAGCCTCACCCATGAAGATTTGGAACAGAGTGTCAAAACGAGCGTGTGGGCTACTCAGTCACATAATGAGCAGCTTTTGAATAATGCTTTCCAAGTAAGTTGACACTGCGACCCTCCAGACCCGCTTGTGTACTGACTAGACTTAGACTACCGATAATGTCTATCTGGTATTTTCTGCCAACAAATCCGGGGAATATTTTGGATTTGCTCGAATGACGTCGGCAATCAATCAAGACCCAGATGCAGCCATTTCATTTGCGCCCCAAAACCAGACTGCCAGCGAAAGTGACCAGCCACAACCTGTTACGATCGAAGCGAAAGACAATATTCCAAATGGGCACATCATCGATGACTCGGTGCGAGGAACCATGTTCTGGGAGATTGAAGAAAGTGAGCCTGAGGGCGACATCGAGGACGACAGCGAAGTCATGAGTAACAAGGGAGCGGATGATGGGGACGAAGACTTGCAGATACGGGGTAAGCCATTCAACCTCCAATGGCTGTCCACTATTCCGTTGCCATTCTACCGCACCCGAGGCTTGCGCAACCCTTGGAACTCGAATCGCGAGGTTAAGATTGCCAGGGATGGAACAGAGCTTGAACCTTCAATCGGACGCCGGCTCGTCGGTTTGATGAATACCAACCCCCATCTTGGACAGCCACCACATCCTTCGAATGACCCGAGGGGCTTCCATACCTTTACTGTCCCTGGCGGACGGCCATGAACGTATCAAAAGCTGGCTTTACACGGACAGAGGCAATATATTTGAACCACAGGCAAACGATGCACTACAACACATCACTTGAGCATGAAAACGCGAGATAAGAAATGGCAACATGGTTGCAAGTACGAACTTCATGAACGAGACAACTGTAATTACGAAGACTGCGAATATTCGCAGTGCCCCAAGTCGAGCTACGAAAATGATACATGATTCGCGATGCATTGTCATACTCCGATTGATTTTGGAGGGAGGAGCATATCACAGGCGAGGCAAGGAACCCGCATGGAGAATTAGAGCATTTGAAATGCTATTTTGGCGAGAAAGCAATGATTATTATTGTGATTCATAGAGCTCTCCATGATAACATTTTTTGCAGTGCTAGTGAAGCTGATTGACATTTGCAGGATTTGACGCCCCTATGGGCGCTGAGCAGTGCGGAACTTGACTGGCGTGTACCTGCAAGCCGCAACGCTTCTTCGAAACGATTGATTGATGACAAGAGCCCGACATCGGACGCACGTATCGGCCGGAATCAGACGATGCCAGAATACCCTTCCAAGGCGAGAAGATGGGACGACGTCAGAATAAGTGTGGCTTGACGAGTGGAGGGGGTGTGTGCGCTCAGGTAGAGAAGCCAGCCGCCCGCCTTGGCTCTTGCATCTGTGGCTGAAGTTTTGCGTTGCAGCGACGCATAGCCAAGTTATTCGCAGCTCTTGCGAAAGCCAGCAAAAGTTAGCGTGGCATTCATTGGCCAAATGCTGCTCAGATGGCGGTCAACGTTGATTGCTTTAAAAGGCATCTTATGAATTGGGAGGGTGTACGGATTAGTGATGACGCAACTCACGACCCCATCACAAGCGACTGCAAGTTTGATAAGAGGCTGATATTCTATATGGCGACCCCCGAACACCCCCGCCATTTGTGCTCCAAAAAGTGTACCTTTTTTTTTTGTTTTGAAAAAGTGAAGGGGACAAAGGTTTCCACAGAGGAGCGCGGGACTGTGACGTCATTGCATCACCCCGAAAGTTGGACTTGCCTCTTTGGGACCCATGCTGGTTAGGTAAGTGTGGCCGGGCTGGCCGAGTTATGCTAGGTTGTTGCCTACGTAGACCAAAGATGGTAGGAATAGAATAGGCCAAATAGAACTGTGCGATAATCAACATTTGTAATTTTTTTCTAATTTTTTTCATCTTTTACCTGTTGCTACTTGCGACTCGCAACAACAGATGTGGGCGCGCCAAACTAAGCGTGGGGGCGAGTAAGTATCTGGTACCTAGAGCCTTACCGATCTTAGTGGAGCCTTGCTGCGCATTCCACCAGATTCTAGCAGGTTCTGCCACAGTCTGGCCACTGCTGGCGATGTCTAGGTACTTCACCTAACATGCTTAGAAACACCACGGCCGTGCTTGCCGTGTAAGTCGCCAGCATCTTCAACAAGATTCTAGAATCCAGTAAAATGACGAATCGCCTGTAGCCTGAGAAAACATTGCTTCTCATCCAAGTATAAAGATCCAAATTGATTCCGTAGAGAACCAAAATTCTTTCTTCTCATCACACATCAACACAAATCACCAAAGCTCTCATATCTCCTGTCTTACCTGCACACTCTCAACGACCCTCATAGAGTTTTCAGAAACATCAAAACCAATACCAACAAAATGGCTTCCTTCTTCCCTCGCACCATCTACAACACCGAGGCTTCCTTTACGCCTCTCTTCCGTCTCCTCGACGAGTTTGACACGTACTCGCGCCAGTCCCAGCCCGCCTCCGGCAAGCCGCAGCAGCACAACCAGCAGCAGCAGCACTTCCGCAAGGCGGGCCCCGTCTGCCACTGGCAGCCCAAGTTTGATGTCCGCGAGACCGCTGACGCCTACGAGCTTCATGGCGAGCTCCCAGGCCTCAACAAGAATGACGTGAGCATCGAGTTCACCGAGCCCCAGACCCTCGTTGTCCGCGGCAAGGTCGAGAGGACCTACACTGCAGGCACCTCCCCCAACAACAACCAAACGGCCGTCGAGGCTGCTGCCAAGGAGGCCGCGCCAGCGCCGTCTCACAAGGCTACCGTTGCCGACGAGGACGACGCCAGCATCCAGGAGGAGAATGGCAGCGAGGCAGCGAGCGAGCCTTCCAACACCGCAGCCGTTGCTCGCAATGACAACAACACCACCGTGACCGCGTCCACTGAGAAGGCCAAGTACTGGCTCACGGAGCGCAGCATTGGCGAGTTTGCCCGCTCGTTCAGCTTCCCCTCCCGCGTCGACCAAAATGGAGTCACAGCCGGTTTCCAGGACGGTATCCTGAGCATCACTGTGCCCAAGGCCAAGAAGCACGAGCCTGTTCGCATCAGCATCAACTAAACAGTCTTTTCGATACCATTTTCGACCATTGTTGATTGACTGCTTCTGGCGATGTTTGGCACACTCTTTGCATTTCTTAGACAGCACACTTTCGCATGTTTTGGCGTTGAATTTTGATACTTGCTTCGTTTAATAATTTGGCTTGTATTGTAGCTACATAAACAAAATACACAATTTCACGAAATACTATGTTCTTAATAATGATGCTTGTGAATGTAGTAAGGATTGGCGCGAGTGCATGGGAGTAGACTCTTTCGCTTCCACTCACCAAAGCGAGTAGAACTGTGAGAAACAATATTCCATGGCAGTTATTAAAAGCAGGCACATTCAATTAGCGATTCTTTACTCCTTTCTGCCTTATCATTGCTGGTATTGAGCACAAAGCGGCAGAATGACTCACGTGATCTGGCGTTGGGCAATTAGCGTTGTTGCCTAACCTGGCGCGTTCCAACGCGTTATCCCACAACAACGGCTGATTAATTCCAAGAGGGGACGCTTCTGGCCAACCCACGGCCGCTTCTGCTCTCCAAAGATACAAACCCGTGCATACGAAATTGTACAACATGTCTGAAGAATATGACGAAGCACAAACGGGCGAGGAGGGTCAGATGGGCGGCCCTGGTGCTCCCACTCCTCTCAGTGCGCTCGAGGTACGATCCCTACGGCGTTGATTTGCTGCAATACTCGGCTCAGAGTCACTAAAGGTGGGAATATAGGGCATCGCTGGACTGACAAAGCGAGATATTCAATTAGTCGTCGATGGCGGCTTCAACACTGTCGAGGCCGTGGCCTATACCCCGCGCCGAGCGCTGGAGCAGATCAAGGGCATATCGGAACAAAAAGCCACAAAAATTCTTGCCGAAGGTAATTACCGCAATTGCCGGCCAATATCTCAATTCTAACAGTGTACAGCCTCCAAGCTTGTTCCCATGGGCTTTACCACTGCAACAGAAATGCACCAGCGACGAAGCGAACTCATCTCCATTACAACGGGCTCCAAGAACCTCGACACGCTGCTTGCCGGTGGTATCGAAACCGGCTCAGTTACCGAGCTTTTTGGCGAGTTTCGTACCGGAAAAAGTCAGATTTGCCACACGCTCGCTGTAACTTGCCAACTGCCCTTTGACATGGGCGGCGGCGAGGGCAAGTGTCTCTACATTGACACCGAGGGCACGTTTCGTCCCGTTCGCCTACTTTCTGTGGCCAACCGATTTGGTCTCTCTGGTGAGGAGGTCCTCGACAACGTTGCCTACGCGCGCGCCTACAACTCGGACCACCAGCTGCAGCTGCTGAACCAGGCCGCGGCAATGATGTGCGAGACGCGGTTCTCGCTCCTCATCGTAGACAGTGCCACGGCGCTCTACCGCACAGACTTCTGCGGCCGCGGCGAGCTGTCCAACCGCCAGACGCACCTAGCCAAGTTTATGCGAACGCTGCAGCGCCTGGCGGACGAGTTTGGCGTGGCCGTTGTCATTACGAACCAGGTCGTGGCCCAGGTGGACGGCGGACCCAGTGCCATGTTCAACCCGGATCCCAAGAAACCAATTGGTGGCAACATTATTGCACACGCGAGTACGACGAGAATCAGCCTGAAAAAGGGCCGTGGAGAGACGCGAATTGCCAAGATTTACGACAGTCCCTGTTTGCCAGAGAGCGATACTTTGTTTGCCATTGGCGAAGATGGTATCGGTGACCCGGCCCCCAAGGATATGGAAAAGGACTAGATGGGAACTCAAACGACATAATGTGCTACTTTTTTTATTGCATGGTTTGCTGGCGTTGGCTGTTCTACTTTGCTTGGGATTTTCAAAGTTGTTAGACGTCTTTGGGTGCTTCACGTTACACTGTGCGATCAGCGGACTCATTTGTAGATATCGGTTAACAGATGACATGAAACCAATAATTAGAAATATGAAATGAAGTTGATCCATTGTTTGTAAATATTTGTTACACTGCAACTCGTTACTGGTGAGATGTCCTGCTGTGTAAGGTGGTACGTACCTGAGCCAATTAGCTCCACAGAAACCGAATCGGTACCTTAGTGCAACAACGAAATTCTAGCCCAGTCCAGAGTAACTTTTATAACAACAGAGCTCCAACGCCCACCTCGCGCGCCCATCAACACCAATTTACATCGCCAAGCGCTCTGTATCGTCGACCTCGCGAACCATCGAACTCCCCTCTTTCCTCTATCCATCTCAGAAGGAACGCACGACGACGCATGCGCTCGTAGAGCTCCAGGAGGCGAGATGGATTCGGGCGACGCGCAGTTTCTCTTCAAAGAGACCCGCTTGAACCTCGAGCCTCCGGCGGCGGCGTCGATTGTCACGATCCGCGTCCCATCGCTGTCCGGCAACGGCGGCGCCTCCTCACGCCCGAGCAGCAAGAACGATGGCGCGGCCGAAGACGAGACGGCGTTTCGCCGCAAGAACCTAGCGAGCGCGGCGTCCATCTACCACCGCCGGTGGCACGACACGCCGCGCAACTTTCTCTGGCGCGTGCTCGAGGACGGCCACCTGCTGAGCGTGCGCGCCGCCGACATCTGCCACCACAGCAAGGCCGTCGACGCCCCGCTCGTGCTCAACTTTCACTTTGCCGTGCCCATCCAGCCGGGCTGCGTCGCCCTGGCCGACCCGCAGGAGCACGACGCGCTCTGCCTCTTTGTCCTCGACACCTCGTCCCACCTGTACACGTTTACGCTGCGGCCCGACCTCTTTAGGAAGCGAACGGCAGTCGACGCGGGCCTGTCGGACCTGGCCAAGGTACAGGCGCCGGCCGGGCTGGGCTTCAAGTACGCGCATCGCATGGTGGCTGTGTCGGCCAATACCCTGCTGGTGACGGTTAATGATGGCGGCATGATTCGTCTAGACAGAGGCCAGGCAGACGATGGTATGTCTCTGATACTCGGCAGCGAATAGGTGCATGGAGAAAGTCAGCTAACATGGTACAGTCGGCGTATGGAAGGAGTCCTTCTTCAACGTGCAAGGATGGAAACAGAATCTCCGAAGCCTGCTCCCTTTTCAAGGCAACCACACAATCCGATATGGCCGAACCAACATGGAATATAGTGCTGCTACTGCGGTGCAGGTCACATCGTTGGGGCTGGATGGCTGCCTTTTTGCCATTACCGTTTGCCTCGACCATCGCATCCGTATATGGAATATCCAGGACGGCCAAATTTTGTTCACAGGAGACTTGCTTGGTGCCGATAGATCACCACAGGAGATTGGGAAATGGACTCTCGATCCTTCTCAGGCTAACCTGGTGCAGATTGTCGGACGCAGCTCGGGTCAGAGAATATGCGCCACATACTCGCCTATTGGGCCAGGCGAATTCAAGTTTTGGAAAATTGTCGCCAAGGGACCTCATTCGATTACTTTTGAGGACCTTTTCCCTAAATTGACCCTTATACCCGAGACCCCGTCATCGTCGGACATATGGACTCTGGCTGACTTTGTGCTCACATCACCCGAGGATGGCAATATAAGCCTCTGGACGTTGTGGAAAAATAATATTACTTACCGAGTTCAACGGCTCGACTTGGATAGAACAAACATGTCGCAGGTCTGGCAACGGGGCTGGGAAGGTGTCCATTCCGATACGGGCTTGCTGACTGCCGAGACCTCTGGGCCTTGGGACCCCCAGGATGTCACAGAAAAATGGCTGCAACTAATCCTGAAGCCAGGCAGATTTACCAAAGCGACGCTCGAGGTGGCACTTTGCATCTACGAGCGCGGTCTTGGTAGAAACCCAGAGGGCATCAAGGGACGTGGCCTGGCTGAATCTATCTGTTCGGTGCTTGGCGCAGCAGCGTTACTGGAAAGAGGTGCGAACGGAGCGATGGACTATGAGCAATTCAGATCATCGAGCGAAAGCCAATGGCGCCGCTTTTACAGGCTGCTCATTGAACTGGACAAGCAACGAGGCGAGGCCATCAGCCTGGCATTCGATCCCGAATCCGACATTGCCTGGGTTGTCTGCGCGGATATGGTGTCGGCCATCAGAGAGTGCAGCGACTTGGAGCGCATATACCATAACCTCCACACTCCCGAGCAGGGCAGACAGCACGAGGCAGCACTCATCAACTCGGCGCTGACATTTGTCGACGGATTCTCAGACAGCTATCTACAGCTCTGCAACGCAGCTCTGCGGCCAGAACTATTCGAACAGTCGCAAAAGACGGACCTGGAACGCATTCAGTTCTTTTCTGACAAGGCTGGATTCTGGCGAGGGATTACGGACGAGGACTGCACACAAATTGTCGACGTTCTTGGTCCAAACTTTAACATAGTGACAGACGAACTGTACAATGAGGTCCTGGGTTTAGTCGCAAGTCCTGCTGGAATCAGGGGCCGGAAGCTCGATACTCCAGTCACTGAATTTGGACGAAAGCTCCTGATGGCTGCCACACAAGACTGCTTAGCGCTGCTATGGAATGTGTGCTTCAGTCAACTCGTTCTCCTTGCTCATATGGAGTTTGAATTTGATAACGAGGAGGACGCCCTTCACCACCGTGTCGATGTTGGAAATGTGTTTCGAAGCCTAGTAGCCGCCCTACGTCGGCTAGAGCTGCTCAGAAGTCTGTCTCAGACAGAGCTTGCTGTGCCACTGTCCAGGCAAGGATGGGGCATGTTGCCAAAGAAGAGCGGTGATGAAACGCAAGTCGTGACGGCCCTTGAAGCTAATGTTGGCCACTTACTCGGTTTTGACGGCAAGAACGAAGATCTAAGCAAGAGTATCACTGAGATTGTGGCCTCTCTCTGCGCCTCAGATAGCGATATTGAAGTATCGCCAGCTCTGATCCAGTGCTCGCTCATTAAGAGGCACCGAGCGGATCTAGCCGACGGCCTTGGCAGATTCTGCAGCCAGGATCCATTTTCGGTATATGTTCAGGGTCGTGTCAGTCTGGCCTTGAAGGACTATAGCAATGCGGCACACCACTTCAGGAAGGCTGCCATCGGAATGAGTAAGCCGTGCAGCACGACATTGCGTTTGCACATGCTAATCCTCACAGGTACTGAAGCAGTCCAGCTTGACCGCCATAGCAGTGGCTTGCTTGACGAGACAGAATGGGCACTATTTAACAGCGGCCTGCCTCGCTACTACTCACACATTGTCGCGCTTTTCGATAGCCACAAGGCGTACTCCTACGTCATCGAGTTTGCGCGTCTGGCCATGCAGTTCACGTCCGCGCGCCCTGATCATGGCTCAGTCAAAGCCGAGATGCAGACTCGTCAATTCAGCGCTGCGCTCGCCACTTGCCAATTTGAGCTCGCCCACACCACTCTTCTCTCCATCGAGGACCGGGCACTCCGCTCATCCAGCTTGCGCCTCCTCGTGGATAAGATGTGCGAGACTGCTCACAACAGCGAGCTTGTGGCTCTTCCCTTTCCAGGCTTGCAGCAAGACGTCGACGACTTTCTGGCCAAGCGCTGCCGCAACGCTGCCGACGTGGTGCACGGCGCGCACTATCACCAGGTGCTGTACGCGTGGCGCATCAAGCGTCAGAACATGCGCGGCGCCGCGTGGGTGCTCCTCGACCGCATCCAGAAGCTGAAGCTTGCGGGCGAGGCTGACAACATCACTGGCGACGACGCGCTCGATACGCCTGTCACGAGGCAGTACCTGCTGCTGATCAATGCCCTGAGCTGCGTCGAGCCCAAGCAGGCGTGGGTCTTTGACGAGGGCGTTGTGGGAGTCGCAGACAACGCCACAGGGCTGCCGAAGAAGCGCACGGTCGTTTCGCTGGCCGACGTGCGCAAGCAATACCAGGACGAGCTGGACAGGATCGCAGCCATCCAGAATAACCAGTTTGGATTCTCAGCAGATGATGTGATGGATCTTGCATGAGGCAATGCAGGGCATGCGTCAGAAATGTATTGGGCTTGTGGAGGGTCAAATAACGAGCGACAAAAAGGCAATGGATCTATACGGATTTATAGATTAACAATTTCAGTTTCTTTTTCTTGCTCTTTCGACGGTACATTTGGACTTGAATAGGTAGTGATCATCAGCCGGGGCGCTGAAAAATAAATAATGTGACGCTTTCTATGTACAGTCTCTTCTTCATTTTGATTAGCTGTTAATGTGAAGAATATTCTTTTTAAATATCTTTATCTAGGGATATTTTGGTCCAAAATGGACATAGCCTAGGCGGTCCCGGTCCCCATAGCCCCAAAAACGCCAGTACTGATGCTAAGCAAGCAAAATTCGAACAAAGAAGAGAAATGAAAAGGCTGGTAATCACAACATGAAAATTATGCCAGTGCAAACACCCGGCGTCATCTACGCCTCGGCCGTCGCCGCCGCCGCCGCCATGACGGCGTTGTTCTCGGGTGGATGGGCGGCCAGGGCGTGGCTATTCTGCTCGACTTGGTGGTCGGGGGCCTGGCGGTAGAGGATGATTTCAGACTGCTTGAAATACCGGCGAGCGTCTAGCAAAACAAGGTCAGCATGCTGCGGAGGAGAGAGATTTGGAACCCCGACAAGAGACGGCGGCGGCGAGCGCCCTTTCTTACCTTCATCTATGAGGACGAGACTGAGGTAGTACCTCGTCGAAAACTTCTTGTTGACGTCGCGAAACGTCGGGGTCAGGTCGAAGCCGCCGAGGAAGAGCCGGATGGGGATGATCTCGCCGCGGGACGGAGAGCCGTCCATGATTTCGAAGCGGACGAGGGTCTCGCTCTCGTTGTACTGGTTGGGGGCGGCGCCGGTAGTCTCGCGGCGGATAATGGAGAGCTCCATGTGCTTGATCTTGAGGCGGACGAGGAGAAAGTAGATGCGGCCGACGATGACGTCCTTGAGGTGGTACTTGCTCTTGCTATACTCGAACTCAATGTGCAGGCAGTCCTCGATGCCCACGTCCATCTTGATGCTGCTGTTGATCTCGGGCGGGATGCGGTAGCTGTAAACCCAAATGTCCTTTTCGCGAATCACGTCTGCCATGCGGCGGGAGACGGTAACGCGCACAAAGTAGCGCAGCTTGACGTTGATGCCGTTGTACGACTCGTACTGCTTCTCGACGTTTTTGAAGTTGAAGTCAAACGTCTGCGGGTGCTGCAGCTCGCCGGGCGCGGCGAGCTCCTGGTTGAGGGAGAGGAACTCGTAGTGGTTGCCGCGGTCAAAGAACATTTCTGGAACAACACGACATGTTAGCATCGGCCCTACGCCCCAATTGTCGACACCCGGCGCGCACGCTCCTTTGGGGCTTGCGCTGCGCAACAACAACAAGTCGCCGAGCGGACTGCGACGGGCTGTCGTGGTGTTTGCTGATATTCCCCGTACCTATCGTGCCAATGAATTGCACCTTGATACCCGTGTGCTCGAGGCGCTTGCCGTCCTTGGGCCGGACCGTCACGCCGCCCTTGACCGACTCGCCGTCCATGTACAGCGGCGCCTTTTCGCGGCGGTTCTTGTCGAGCTTGACGTCGACCATGGACCGGTCGTCGGCGTTTTCAAGCACGACGTCGATGTCGACGGGTGTGGAGAAAAAGTACGACATGTTGAGTAGAGGAGGGAGTCTCGCATGCGCCGTCCGGGGGGGAGAGGTGTTGTGGGTTGTTGGGCGAAGCAAGCTGCGCGTCGTGATGTCGGCGTAAGGAGAGCTCGGAGGGGCGGGAGGTTGAGGCTACCACTGGCTGGGTCGGAGGGACGTTGTCGTTTGTTGCGAGCTGCGGCTACTGTTGCTGCTGTGGAGCCTCGCGGGAGCTGACGTATGGTTGGGCTGATCAACACATCAACACGCGCCAAAGATTTGCAGAGTGAGTATTGGGACCGCGACTTTTATCTACTGCGTATCGATGCTTGCAAAAGTGAGACATTTCGCTGGCAAGACTTGGACACAACTTGCGCTGCTGTACAATTTGAGACTCAGTGGTTGCGCCGCTCGACAATACGGCGCTTAGCAGTAGGGCATTGACTATAAACCTAGCCAATATTTACAGTCAGAATAGATAGTAAACATTTGAAGCAATGCATTCACGGCTGAAGCACTGTCATTTCCATTAATTGTCTCGCTCATCACAACTCCCAGTTCGGCCTGATAATACCTTGAAGTAAAGATCACGTGGTCCGCTCGCCCCGCCGCTAACCAGCCACCTTCGCTCTCCTCGACAAAACGCAGTGGAGCGCCCAACTCACCCCGGCAAAAAGTCGGCACCGCCAACTTACGCCCTCACGTGCACCGAGCCCTAGAACTTTTCTACCCACAACGATTTCGCTAAACATTTCGTCGAGCTTGTCCCGCCGCCCAGTCCCGAGATACCCTCAACCTCACGCCCAATCCCACCCCATCAAATACCGGCAGGATGAAGTACATTCATTCCCAGGAGACTCTGGAGATTCCTCAGGGTGGTACGTCAACGAATTGTCAAATTTTTCTGCTCTCGGCATCCGGTGTAGGACGAAGCTTGGACGACACGACGAAGACGAGGAAAAAAAGTTTGAGATGCGTATCGGACCTGCGATCGAATGCTCGGCAACATCGATGAGTGCGACGACGAATTCGCCCTACTCGTAACCGCCTGGTAGAAGAATTTGTCGACAAATCTGCGATTATTACAAAGGGAAAAATCTGCGACATGATTGCGGAGACGCATCTCAAACTTCCTTCCTCGTCCGCCGCCTGCACGCCTCCCAGAGCCGAGACGCACACTGCTCGAATAATACGAACTGTTTTCACTGACCTCCCGCGCGCTACAGTCAAGGTCAACATCAAGACCCGCATCGTCACCGTCGAGGGCCCCCGCGGCAAGCTCGTCAAGAACCTCGGCCATCTCGCCGTCAACTTTGGCCACCCCTCCAAGAACATCATCTCGATTGAGATTCACCACGGCAACCGCAAGAATGTCGCCACCCTCCGCACCGTCAAGTCCATCATCAGCAACATGATCACCGGCGTCACAAAGGGATTCAAGTACAAGATGCGCTATGTGTACGCGCATTTCCCCATCAACGTCAACGTCGACCAGAGCAAGGAGACGGGTCTGTGGGAGGTGGAGATCCGCAACTTCATCGGCGAGAAGATTGTGCGCCGCGTGGTCATGGCCGAGGGTGTCGACGTCACCATTTCGACTGCGCAAAAGGATGAGCTCGTCCTCTCGGGTAACTCGATCGAGAACGTCTCGCAAAGTGCCGCCGACATTCAGCAGATCTGCAAGGTCCGCAACAAGGATATCCGAAAGGTACGGTTTATATGCAAGGGGGCCTTTGGGCGGGACAAATGTCAGGTTGGCTTTGAGTCGAGATTCTGGCCACGGAGTTTGCTCCCGTTTGCTCGTCGGCCCCTCCCCGACAGACTCTTGCCCTCTGTTCGCTAACATAACCTCTAGTTCTTGGACGGTCTGTACGTTTCCGAGAAGGGCAACGTTGTTGAGGAGTAAATTATGGACACGGATTGTTTCTTTTGCGTTTCTGGGTCTTACAGGAGAGGCGAAGGTTTCTTGCATGTCATGTAGCAAAAGGGCTACATACAAAAAATACAAAAGCAAAACAAATCAATCTAACGACATCTGCCATATGTGCACCCGCGGCGAGTACGGTCACGAGTAATTGGAGAGCGCAGAGTTGGTGGTGCTGACTGTGGCAGCAAGTCTATGTATTGGGGTATGTATATGTGTTGGATAGGAAATATTCAACATTAGGTAAAGGGTGCCGATCTGAACGAGGCGAGGCTCGCCATCACTGGGCTTCCTTTTTCTTCTCAAATTCTATCAAATCGTTCAAGTCATGTCCATCGAATCCAAATGCAGAGGTATGTGCAAAAGCGCAAATACCGTCGAGCCGCCCAATTCGATATCATGTGTATAGGTCATGGCGTCTTTGCCGTTCTTTTTTTCAACCTCGTCCATCCTTCATTCCAAATTAAAACATCAAATATAGACAAACAAACCAACGCCGTCTTCATTTGCCAATGAGCCGAGAATAGGAAACGAGAAATCAACGCATATGCAACTCGACCTAGCCAGTCCGAGACCAGTCAAGGCGAGCAAAGAATTTTCTCAATGTACAGTCGTGGTGGTTATCTGGTCCCGTATCCGACCGAGCAAGGAGCAAAGCAAGGCACGCCAGAAGCAGCGTTTACTGCTCCGGAGACGGCCGGCTAATCGTGGCGAGACGGCGACCTGGCCGTGTAGGCCGATCTCGTCACTCCCATGCGGCTTTCTATACGGCTACGACTGTCCATGCGGCTCCGGCTGTCGACGCGACTCCGGCTGTCGAGCCTGCTGCGGCTGGCACGGCTGGTCCTGGAGCGGCCGGAGCGCGCGGTGCGCCCGGTGCGGGTGGTCCTGCGGCCGGAGCTGGCGCTGCTAGGGCTGATGCCCGTGTAGTCGGAGTAGCTGTAGTAGGAGTCGGTGTAGCGTGAGGGCGTCTTGCGCGGGACATCCTTCTTCTTCTTGATGTTGAGCAGGGCCAGCAGGGTGGCGGCGGCGCCGGCGAGGCCGAGCCACCAGGCGCCGCTCGACTTCTTTTCGCTGCGGCGGTCGCTGACGGACGAGGGACGGCCGCCGCCGCCGAACCAGCCGGAGTGACGATCGCGGCGCGAGTAAACCGACGTGCTGCGGTCATCGTAATGATCGGCCTTTTCGCGCTTCTTGCCGAAGAGGGCGTTGAAGAGGCCGCGGGCGATGCAGCAGAAGCAGAGCAGGATGAGCAGGCCGGCGGCGGCCAGGGAGCCAATAACGATGCCGGCAATAGCGCCGCCGCTGAGTTTGTTGTTGGCCGTGCCCGTGCCGCCGACAGCACCGTCCGGGTCCTGCGTGGCCGTGGCCGTGTGGGTGCTGCTGGTCGAGGTGGGAGTGCCGGTAGTGGTGCCGGCGTCGGTGGTGCGGATGCCAGTGTTGGTAATGGTCGTCGTGCCGGTCACGCGATAGGGGGCCGAGTACTGAGTGGTGACGACGCCGCTGTTGGTGACGATGACGGTCGTGGGCTCGCCGTAGCCGGGCTTGGCGGAGCACTGGCCCTTGTAGGCACACGTCTGCCAGCCGGCGCAGCAAATCTCGCCGCAGGCCTCCCACTCGGGCCGCTGAGGCACGCAGTCGACGCCGGCGGTGGGCGCGGGGGGCGGCAGGAACCAGGTCAGGATGGTGCTGGTGTAGGTGCGCGTCTCGGTCCAGGTGGTGGTGTAGAGGGGCGAGGCGATGGCGCCGTCGGCGACGCAGGTGGCGACGTTGTTGGGCAGCGTCGTGCAGTGCTCGCCGCCGCCGCAGCAGTACTGGCCGTTCTCACCGCAGAAGCTGGCGCACGTCCGGCCTAGGAGGTAGGCGTAGCGGGCGTCGTGGAGTATGTCGCCTTTGGGGTATGGCGAGGCGGCAACGGGCCGGGTGAGGGAGAGGAGGGAGAGGAGGGCGAGGAGGCGGGTGGGCGGCAGTCGTCTTGTCCGCCGCGACGACGAGGCGGACGACGGAGGTATGTGAGTCCCCATTGTGTCGGTTGGGGATCTGCCCGAAGCAGAGGCTCCGTGGGAGGAGAACCTGTTGCGAGTTGTGGTATTCTCTGATGGTTGTGGTTCTGCACAGGAATGCGGGAGGGGCGGGCCGCAGCGAGGTCGGTGAGACAAGCGCTCAACGGGGTGGTAGCTGGTGTAATTGAGAACTGTGAGGATGGGCTCCGTGTTCAACGCTGCACCAGAAAAAATGTCAAAATCTTTGGGATGCACACGAGAGAAGGAAATGTTTCAAAAAGACGGTAGAAACAATGAAAAGGGAAGAAAACGATGCATGTAGCGGCGTCGGGCGTGGTGCATAGGTAACGTTCTTAAGAAGGTTGGGTGGTGCGGGCTGCTACGCTAACACGATGTTCCCAGCCTCCCACTTACAGCGCATACCAGCCCCTCCATTTCACGAAACCAAGGCCTGACCACACAATACCCTGCGAATTTTGACTATTCAGCTATTCAGAGAGGAGAATTTTTTAAGCTCATTTTTTTCCTACTTGCCATGTTCCTGCATTATCCCGTGTATCCCTGTCTAGCGTGGAGTTGGATCCAGGAACAGGGTCAGCCACGTCAACCCGTCAACCCTTCAACCTGTGAAGCCCTGAGCCACCATGATTTTGGTACGATGTCACTATATCTCAGCGTGTATTATAGCCGAGCAATGAAGCCCCCGATGCTCATCCATACCTCGTATTTCCAGCTTGTTTTTATCCCGAAGCTTGCCAGCTAACCACTTGTGTGCCTACATCACCATCATCGTCATTTCGAGCGGACCTGTCGTACAATGGCCAAAAAAAAACCCGATTTACTTTTCCTTGCTCCAGGCACCAAATGTTCCACCTCGCAACTTGGGCTTCCGAGTCACGCCCAATGGGTTTTTCTTTTGCTTGCATCAGTATCCGTAGTTGGACCTGATTGTCGCCCAAGACACCCAATTCCGTGCCTGGCTGGCTGGCAACGTCTCGTGTCTCACTGCAGACGCTGAAGATCACAGCAGTTCATAGAGCGTTCCCTTTGCCCATCGCCGGCCCGCCCGCATCGGCTCATTCTAGTCTCTAGCGGTGACGTCTTGCATATCTCCATCGGCGCCGCCTACCCTGCATTGCTGCCGTGAACAAATCAGCGCGTTTACCACGCGCAAACACCTTGGCGTGACGGTGTGATCTTGGTTTTGATTCGTCTCAATTGGCTAGTCTAGCTGCTGACGTTGGCTTGCTAAGCAAGCAGCGACAACACTGCATGGATGCCCTACGTGGACCGGCCATCATCACCCACAATCTATACACCGCTACACTGGCATCGACAAATCGACAAATCGGCGACATCATATGTGCAGCAATGTTCACATTGGCGGACACCACGCTCGGTAGGCCATCCACGGCTTGCCACTCCAGTCCCCAGAAGGTGAGTTGCATCCGCCCATGTTTGTCAGTTCCTTGATGCCCGTCAGGCACTCGGCATCCGTGTACAGGTACACTGTCCCAATTCGTTAGCTCCGCGTCCCAGCCTGCGGCCTTGCCGTACTGACGATTGCATCCTTGAATATTTGTCCACTGCGAGATGGAAAGCACGCCGCCTTGCTCCAGCTTGTGGCAGCCTTGAGGCTCGCCATAGTTGTGCTCGGCTAGGTCCGTCATGCACACGCGAACGTTGCCGAGCCGCTTGCCCGGCCCGTTATTGGCACAGTCAAGGTTGCCAAATAGGTAGAATTGAGTGACAGGCGCCAGATGGTCAGGGCACTCTTGATAGTCCGCAATGGCGGGCCCGATAAGGGCGGCCAAGGCCGAAGTGAGCAGAAAGGAAACGCGCATTTTTTCTGATGCTACAATGACTTGCAGCCTGTCGAGAAACTACCCTTATTTATACCTCAAATATCTCACGAAACGGCGAGTTGCACATCTAGCCTAGCTCGTGTAGTGCGACATTGGTGAGCACGGTAGTATCGCAATCCTTCAGGATTGAGGCTATGGTCAGACTAGAGCAGGCGGACACAATACTCGAAGGGTGGCCAGGTAAAGACCGACGATATTTTGGTACCATGCATCATATGTCTATCAAGAGAGTTTAGATAGACGTCTCGATTTAGTCCTCATCCGAATTTCATTCGCCAGTGTTGTTGATACTGACTCGGATAACGCTTCGAGACTTTGTCGGTGGCTGGGATGTGCACCGCCACACCTTTCTGTCATTTCGGTGGGGTTGCTTCTGTGGCTTGACATTACCGCATGCCTGTTGCTTGAAGCTCACTGGGCAGGCTACATCATCACCGGTCGTAAACCTCGCCTTCTCCCTCCGCCGCGTCTCTGGCCATCTGCTCCATCAACCCAATCCGTCACCGAGACCTGAACGGCCGTCCGTTCCTCGCATCTACCCTCTTTTCTCCTGCTGCGACGCGCCGCACACCATGTCGCTCGACCCGCCAACGTACCTCGCTTCCCTCCAGAGCAACATCCGCCAGCGACCTATTCCCTGGGAAGGAGCGGTGCGCGCCGGCACCCTCACTGAGGACCAGCACGCCCAGATCCGCGCCGTGGACAAGGCTAAGAAGCCAGAGCAGCGAAGAGCCATTGTTGAGGAAGACCTCGATGGCTATCGCGTGCTTTTTGTCGGCGGCGATGGCAAGCCCAGCGTTCTTGAGACGGCTGCCAAACAGGCCAACGTCATCCAGTATATTCTTGTCCTGCTTGCCGATGTCCTGGACGGTACGTTGATACTTTGAGATGTATTAATGTAGGAGGAAGTAGCAGACATGTCACCAAAGTCTTGCATTTTCTCCCTCGTCTTAGCAGTCCCCATTATGCCATCTACATCTACTGACATTCACCTCTTTTGTATTATCTAGCTGTCCCATCCTTAGCCAAAGCTATATTCAAGAATCCTGAGCCGTACACGCACTTCCTACCACTTCTTCACTCCAACACCACCGAGGACCATATTCCTCTGCTCACCTCTCACGCACTGACGACGCTGATGGCTCTCTCGCGCGACGAGTCGCAGGCCACCCTCCGAGCCCTGCCTGTCCTCTTTACATACATTTCCGGCCTGGCCAAGAGTACCGACGCCGGTTTGCAAGATATTGCCGTGCAGGAATACTCGACGCTGCTCAACGGCCACGCCTCGCGCGAGCAGTTTTGGAACCAGCGCAGCGAGACGATTGCGCCGCTCATCAAGATTCTCCACAGCGCCGCAGGCGTCAGCAACTCGGGCAATGCATCGGCTACCCTGTGGAACGGAAGCACCAATGGTCGCACAGCCGGCATCGAAGGGTCCGTCGGTGGCGGCGTTGGCCTACAGCTGTTGTACCATGTCTTGTTGGTCATGTGGCAGATGAGCTTCGAGGCTGAAGAGATTGGTGATGATCTCAACAAGTAGGTTGGCTTTGTCTCCTCAAGTAGGTGCATGCTGATATTTTCTTAGCGAGTACGACATTGTTCTCCTGTATACGCACCTCTTGCGACTGTCGCCCAAGGAAAAGACGAGCCGACTTATTCTATCGACACTGTACAACCTGCTATCCAAGAATCAAACATCACTGCTGCCCACGGCGGTTCTCGCACGCCTGCCGCCTCTGCTGGAGACGCTCGGCGGCCGCCAACTTAGCGATACCGACTTGCTCGATGATCTCCAGAATCTCAAGGACATGCTCGAGGAATACACCAAGACCAAGACGACCTTTGACGAATATGTAGCCGAGGTGCAGTCTGGCCACCTACGCTGGTCACCGCCTCACAGAAGTCAGGTATTCTGGGCAGAAAATGCGCGAAGAATTTTGGAACACCAGAATGGTGAGATTCCTCGTCAACTGGCTGATATTATGAAGAAGCCTTGGGACAACGACAAGCAAGTGCTGGCCATTGCCTGCAACGACGTCGGCTGCCTGGTCAAGGAAGTACCAGAGAAGAGATGGCGGCTAGAAAAGGCAGGTCTCAAGACAAGAATCATGGAGCTTATGCAGTCGGAAGACGAAAATGTGCGATGGGAGAGTCTGCGAGCGTTGGGAGGCTGGCTCAAGTATAGCTTTGAGCAGACGGCCTAAGAGGACGGCTTGGAAGAGTACGAATAGCTTTGTGGAGGATGGATGCAGCACAGCGGATAGGCACAGCGACTGATGCTTGTACATGTCAATTTTTTCTTGGGTTTGATTAATATGAGCAATAGTTAGTTGTAGACTCATACCATGGACCATGTGTTTGGCATAGCAGAATGATAGGACACGCCTCGGTAGTGATGATTGTATCCTAAGTTGTTTTTACTATCACATGTGGCTCTTTATTGCGTCTCAACGGTCAAATGGTGTATCCCGTTTCGCATAGACGTATGGCATATTGCTTCATGAATGGTGCTTGAGCGATTGGGTAACTGTTTGGTAGGTACAGTGGGCTCGACACACCTTCAGCACCAAAGCAAGGAAACTTATAGCGGTCAAACCCCCTAAAAGACGCTGCTGCGCTCCCAGAAAGGCCCCCAACCCCCGCTGCTGTCGCCCGGATCCGCCTTCGATATCGGAGCCCGTTTGGCCAGAGTCCGGGGGGACCCGAGACCCACCACAGCTTGGTCTGTTACGTACCAGGAACTGAAAACATGCAATTCCATCAAAACTCGAGATTCTTCTTGCCGCGGAAACGAGCTGCTCTTTTCTTTTTTGTCACACCACCACCCTTTTCACCTTCTCCTCGCCGACGTCTGCAACTTATCCCGCGCAGATACGCACGTCTTCTCCTCCATTGACTGGGCACTCTTCTTCGACACAACACACACACACACACACATCTACACCCCGCATCTCACATGATGAAGGGTATCGCCATGGTCGCGCGGGCTCGTCCTGCAATGGCCGCCAGTCGCCTCACCACCGCCCGCGTCGGCGCCGCCCTCCACCAGCGCGGCGCCATCCGCCACGGCTCCGGCGCTGCTACCGGCGGCGACCTCAAGAAGACGCCGCTGTACGACTTTCACGTCGCCCATGGCGGCAAGATGGTGCCGTTTGCTGGCTACCATATGCCGGTGCAGTACGGCGGCCTGTCGCTGGCCGATTCGCACCACTTTACCCGCAACCACGCGTCCATCTTTGACGTGTCGCACATGGTGCAGCACATCTTCAAGGGACCCCGCGCGGCGGCGTTTCTCGAGCGCGTGACGCCGTCGGCGTGGGCCACGCAAGGCGCCATGCAGAGCAAGCTGACGACGCTGCTGTGGCCCGGCACCGGCGGCATCGTCGACGACACGGTCATTACGCGCCTCGGCGAGGACGAGTACTACGTCGTCACCAATGGCGCGTGCCTCGAAAAGGACACCAAGTACATTGACGAGCAGCTCGGCGCGTTTGGCGCTGGTGTTGAATGGACGCGGCTCGACAACTCGGGCCTCTTTGCTCTACAGGGCCCGCAGGCCGCCGAGATTCTCCAGCAGGTCCTGGACAGGGAGTACGCCGATGTCGACCTCAGTAAGCTGTACTTTGGCAACGCTGTCTGGGCGCAGCTCAAGCTTGCCGACGGCAGCGCCACCCACCCGGTGCTCATCTCCCGCGGCGGCTACACCGGCGAGGACGGCTTCGAGGTTTCCTTCAATGGCCAGCGCTACCCGGCGTTTGACACGACGACGCCCGCCGTGGAAGCGCTGCTCGCCGTTGCCGGGCCCGAGCGCCTGCAAATGGCCGGGCTAGGCGCCCGCGACTCCCTGCGGCTCGAGGCCGGCATGTGCCTTTACGGCCACGATCTCGATGACACGATTACCCCCGTCGAGGCCGGCCTCAGCTGGATCATTCCCAAAGAGCGCCGCACCGCCGATGCCGGCTTCCACGGCGCCGAGGTCATTGTACCGCAGATGACGCCCCGCAGCAAGGGTGGTGCCGGCGTGCAGAAGCGCCGCGTCGGTCTCGTCGTAGAGGGCGCGCCCGCGCGTGAGGGTGCTACCATTGAGCAGAACGGGGAAACCATTGGCACCATCACCTCGGGTGTGCCCAGCCCCACGCTCGGCAAGAACATTGCCATGGGCTACGTCCGGGACGGCCTGCACAAGGCGGGCACCGAGGTCGACGTTGTCGTGCGCGGCCGCAAGAGAAAGGGCGTTGTCACTAAGATGCCCTTTATTCCAACTCGTTACTGGAAGGGCCAAGCCTGAGCATTCAGTATGCCTGACAGAAAAAAGTATATTCAAGAAAATTCTCTTTGTTATAGATTGATGTTTTTCGTTTGTCTCGACTCTGCGCCCTTGTTTGTTCTTGTTCTTCAACATACTGCCTCGATCGGCCAGAGAATAGTTACTAGTTTCAACATGTACTCTTTACAGGACTGGCGTTGCTTTTTTATACGGATGATACCCACGACTTTTGGGTCAATGAGCTCTACGCAAAGAGCCAGACGCGACAAATTAGATACCAGGTTTAGGCGTTGCAATGCATTTGGGAGCGAAGTCGACTTGACTCGCCACATCGCACACTTTTGAGTCGTCGAGACACTTCCACTCTTGACTGGAAAGTTGTCACGACTGATGACCTCTACCTCGACGATGATGACCGGCATACGTTGTAGATGATGCTTCACCGACCAGAGTGCTCGAAAGAAAACTGCCGCGGCTATGAAAAGGCGCAGGCGGCGAGCAACAAAAGCGAACTGGATCGGTCTTGGCCATGGGTATTTTGCTCATCCAATTGGCTGGTCACTAAGCTTACTCTGTACTTTGCATCTTGTTAATAGTGCCGACATGCGATGGCACCCTGAGGGTTCGCGGCGCAGCTGCATCCCTGTGCTTTGCCAATCTTTCTCCTGATTTCAGGTTTTGCTGCTTGCATAGCGCTTCCAACGCCTCGACAAGCTGCGCGCCTTCTGAACATTATCAGACAGCAATACCAAGCATGAATGACACTTTTGGCGCCCTCTGGCGCCCACGGAACATATGGCAACCCCCATACAAAAAAAACTTTAGCGTCGCTCTAGCCTGGTGTCCGCGGTCGCCGGCGGCCTTGGAGGATCGATAGATGCAGTTTCCTGTATTGCAGTCTTGCAGACGATGCCGCATCGCCTGGTGTTTCTCAACAGGGCCAATGACATACAGTGGGTGTAAGGTATGCGCCACAACGGTTCTCCCCGCTCTTGCTTGTCGACTCAAAATGACGCTGCTGCACGTTTACCAGCGTCGAAAGGAATTGTGTGATTCAATTCCGAACACGTCCAATTCCGTGTATCCAGTTTTGGCGTGGGGAACGGCCGGCGGCCATCAGTCTTACTAATAATAAAAGAAGCAACCCCGGCACCTGTCGAGGCTTCTCTGCCAGGCACCACCCCATTTCTCTGCTCTTTTGAAATTGAAAATTCCTTTTTTTTTTTTTTTGCTAATTTTGCTGCTTGAAATACAATAATTTCAGAAAAGAAATGCTCTCCTCAGTTCGCGCAGGCGCGCGTCGCCTTCCTCGCTATGCTGGCAGGCTGCAGGCTGTGCGGCCCATGGCAACAGCCTCGTCGGTATTCCACAACGAGCCTCCGAAGCCGGCCGTCCAGACAGCGATCCCTGGGCCGCGATCCAAGGCCGCGCTGGAAAAGTTGGAAAAAGTCTTTGATACGAGGAGCATGAACTTTGTGGTCGACTATGACAAGTGCCATGGAAATTAGTAAGTCCGGTCGAGTATTGCCCGAGCTCAGCTGGCTGACAATTGGTAGCATCGTCGACCACGACGGCAATGTGCTCCTGGATGCGTGAGTTATTCAATTGGATAGAAGCCACCGATTGAAGCTGACATGGACGAAAACTAATATACTTGCACAAATAGATTCGCCCAAATCGCGTCCATCCCTCTAGGCTATAACAACCCCCGTCTGCTCGAAATCGCAGACAGCCCTCAGATGAAGAGCGCCATTGTCAATCGTCCTGCCATTGGCGCCTTTCCCTCATCCGAGTGGGCGGACGTCTTGGAAAAGGGCCTGCTGAAAGCTGCTCCCAAGGGCTTCAGCCAAGTGCTTACCTCCATGACTGGCTCTGACGCCAACGAGCTGGCGTTCAAGGCTGCCTTTATCTGGCGGCGCACGCAAGAGCGCGACGGCGCCGAGTTTACGCCTGAGGAGCTCTCCTCCGTCATGAAGAACCAGGAGCCTGGCGCGCCCAAGTACTCGATCCTCTCTTTCGAGGGTGGCTTCCACGGCCGGCTATTTGGCAGCCTGAGCACCACGCGCAGCAAGGCCATCCACAAGCTCGACATTCCCGCCTTTGACTGGCCGGCGGCGCCATTTCCGCGGCTCCAATACCCGCTCGAGGACCACGCCGCCGCCAACGCCGCCGAAGAGGAGCGGTGCCTCGCCGAGACGGAGCGCCTGCTGGCCAGCTGGCCACAGCCTGTCGCCGCGCTCATTGTCGAGCCGATCCAGTCCGAGGGCGGCGATAACCACGCGTCGCCGGCCTTTTTCCGGCGCCTGCGCGAGATCACGGCCGCCCGCGGCGTGCTGATGATTGTGGACGAGGTGCAGACGGGCGTCGGCGCGACGGGCAAATTTTGGGCTCACGAGCACTGGGACCTACCCACGCCGCCTGACATGGTGACGTTTTCGAAGAAGGCGCAGGCAGCCGGCTTCTACTACCGAGACAATGCGCTGCGGCCGAACAAGCCGTACCGCCAGTACAACACCTGGATGGGCGATCCGGCGCGCGCCCTGCTCTTCCACGGCATCCACGACGAGGTGGTGCGGCTGGGGCTTGTCGAGCGCACGGCCGAGGTCGGCCGATATCTGTATGGCAAGCTCGAGGCGCTGGCGGCCAGGCACCCTGGAGAAGTGCAGAACCTGCGCGGCAGGGACCGCGGCACGTTTATCGCGTTTGACAGCCCGCGCAGGGAGCAGGTACTGGCCAGAGCCAAGGCCGGCGGCTTGAATATCGGCGCGAGCGGCGAGAGGGCGATTCGTCTGCGGCCCATGCTCGTGTTTGAGGAGAAGCACGGTGAGTGATGACGAGACCTCTGGCCACTGAAGGTGATGCTAATCGTCGCAGCCGACATTTTGATTGACATATTGGAGACTGCTATTAAGCCATGAGGAAGGGCTGGATGCTGGTGTTTGTAAAAGAGGTGGCTTAACGTGTGACTCGTTCTGATGTTGATGAGATGAAAAATGGTTAGTTGTTTGTTGTATTGGATTCGTTTTCGGATCGAGTCTGATCAAGAGTCATGTACCATTGGATCAGCAGTCTTCCGAGGCAAAAATATTTGGGATGCCCGGGTACACTAAATAGATTGCTCTCGTACTTGATGCCTAGATTATCTGAACTGAAGACATGCAATCGCAGTGGCCGAAAGCTCTGCGTATCTGTGACGAGCTAATTAGTGGACGGGTGTTATCACTGCCAACTTGTCTGGTGCCACTGGAGTTCAGCCGTAAAAATGGTACCATTCCCTCATCATACATGCACGTTTTGAGCTGCCGAGGGTTTCTCATCGCAATGGCCATGACGAGGGAAGCAGCCTGTGTAGTATATGGTGAAGGAGACGGCGGAGCCGGCGGCAAGGGGTACGGGGGCAAGAGATATGCGAGGGACAATGACGGCAATGGCTACAATGAATGAGGAGAAGAGGCGGCGAGGGCAGAGGAGGATTGCATGTTGGCGGTGGTCAAAGTGAACGTTTGCTGTTTGGTTGTGGAGACTGTGATGAGGGATTAGTGAGAGAAAACGATGATGCGACGAGGGACACGGGGCAACTTTGAAGATGATAATCACTCGAGGTTGCTGTAGTACTCATAGTGGACTATGCGCGGCGGCGTCTTTCTCAACGTGGTGGTCCGAAGCTGAAGGTGAGCCAAGCATGCCGTGTTAGAGGGTCACCGAGACGGAAACAGCTCAGGCCATCGGAAATCGCGTCTTATTCAAAGAGCGAGACATAGTATTGCCTTTTTCCGCAGTGCAGCAAGAGGCACAGACGCTGTCTTGTATGAAACTACATTGTATGAAGCTATCTTGTATGAAACTACTCGCATAAACCTGTCTTTGTAGAATTATTCATCTGTGTGAAACACGACAGTAGGTCAGCCAATGGCCTCGACAGAGTGAGAAGCGTTGTTGGTAGGAGAGACATTGTCGACACCATCCGTCGGAATACTCCTTGATAGACTGATTCGAGAGATGGAGATCGGCAGCGCGCCGGGAACCTTGTCAACCCCCCTATCAACTTACCCATAGAGGGCCGTTTCCACTTCATGGACGAGGGCGGCATAAACGCTTGGCCCCGGGGGTTGTTGGCTCGCAGTGGGCTTCCGCATGGCGTCGGCGAGTGGGGGGGGAGAGCCTGACCTGTAAGAATGAAGCAATGTCACGATATGGGACGCTAAAATCGAAAGAAACATGGGGGGGTGGGAGCCAACGCGGGGGCTAAAATAAAGGCCCGGAGCGCGAGTCTCCCGTCTAAACGCGAGCTCATACACAACCAAACTCTCTACTCTAGCTCAAGTAGCTGAGCTGTTTTCCTGTTCTATCACTTCTAATACGAACAATGATAAACATGGCTGAGCCCGTTTAAATTGGCTAGAAGCGCCCAATGGCATCAGGTGGACGCAGCCGAACCGCCCTGGTTCATCAACAATGAATGAGCTCGTGGCGGCCACAGAGCAGAGCAGCGAAAACAATCACGTCCATAGACCCATACGATTTCTGCAGCCGTGCACATCAACAATGGGTAAACAGAATAGCCTTTTGGTTCGGCTTTTGGATATGACGTTGGGGGCCTGAGACACGAGCCGTTGGAAGGGCCCTGCGACAAAAGGTGCTACATGACATGTTGGCCCAAAAGCCGATGCATTGATGAAGTAGCCCATAATCCCAGTTACACACATTGCAAGACTAGGGCTGAAGAGCTTTGTCGAAAGCCTAATTGCCTAGATGGGCGAGTGAGACAAGCCACCAGGCTGCGTCATTGGTCAAAGCTAAAGAGCTAAAACGTGGTTGCTGGCGCTGGCGGCAGAAAAATTTCAAAACTGTGGCGTCGCCGATCTGAATCCTTTGGCCACGAGTTATGTATACATGCCACCACGGAGACCAATAAAGGAAAAGATTTGTCAAATCAACATTATTGCGCGATATAATATCGAAAGGGGCAAAAAAAAAAAACACCCTGCCATTGAATGTAAAAGCTGCCATCACGTGAGTGCCACTCGGAACCGGCAGACGGACTACCGGCATCGCTACATGACTCGATATGGAGACGTCGGAACCTGCAACTTTTATGCACGCCTTTGATCGCGACCCCAGAAGACTTAGCATTTAACATCTACGCATTCCCCGCGATCTATCTTCCGTCATGGCGTTTGTTTAACTAGTCAGCACTGACCTCTTCTCTCTCTCTCCCTCTCCCTCACGCGCTCTTTCCACCTCCTCCAGCTTCTCCGCCGTCCATCCATCCATCCATCCCTCCCTCCATTTTCCACCATGAAGGGCGACAACCAGGAGCAGCTCTCCCCTCCGAGCCCGGTGCCCGGCTCCGAGAAGCAGCACCCGCCGCACCTCTCCGACGAAGAGGTCTGCAAGCCCGCGAGCTCGCACGGCGCCGGCGCCAGCGAGTCGACGCGGCGCGGGCTCAAGTCGCGGCACGCGCAAATGATTGCGCTGGGCGGCTCCATCGGCACCGGCCTCTTTGTCGGCTCCGGGCAGGGGCTCAAGATGGGCGGGCCGGCCTTCTTGCTCGTCTGCTACTCCATCATCACGCTGCTGCTGTACGGCGTCGCGACGGGCGTCGGCGAGATTAGCGCGTACCTGCCGGTGCGCGGCTCCGGCGTGGCCTACTACGGCCACCGCTTCGTGTCCCGGAGCCTGGGCTTCACGCTCGGCTGGCTGTACTGGTACATTTTCTCGCTGGGCATCGCCGGCGAAATCACAATCACCACCATTGTCATCCAGTACTGGGAGTCGCCGGTGCCGACGGCCGCCTGGTACACCATCATTGCCGTCGTCATCATTGCCTGCAACTTCTTCCCCGTGGCCATCTACGGCGAGGCCGAGTTTTGGTTCGCCACGACCAAGATCATCGCCATCATCGGCCTGCTGCTGCTGACCGTGATCCTCTTCTTTGGCGGCGGGCCGGCCCACGAGCCGCTCTACTTTACCAACTGGGCGCACCCGGGCCCCGTCAACACGTACCTCCTCGACGGCGGCGTCGGCCGCCTGTGCGCCTTTCTCGGCACCCTCACCTTTTCCGTCTACGCCTTCATCTTTGCGCCCGAGATGCTCGTCGCCACGGCCGGCGAGATGCAGTCGCCCCGCCGCAACATGCCCAAGGCCACCAAGCGCTACTTTTGGCGCCTCGTCATCTTTTACCTGCTCGGCGTCTTGGCCATTGGCATCCTCGTCCGCAGCGACAATGCCGGCCTGCTCTCGCCGGGCAACACCGCCGCCGCCTCGCCCTGGGCGCTCGGCATCAAGGCCGCCGGCATCCCCGTGCTCGACTCCATCATCAACGCCGTCATTGTCCTCTCCGCGTGGTCCACCGGCAACTCGTTCCTCTACGTCGCCAGCCGCGCCCTCTACTCGCTGGCGCTCTCCGGCAACGCCCCGCGCATCTTTGCCCGCTGCACCAAGCATGGGATCCCGCACTACGCCACGGCCCTGAGCGCTTGCTTTGCGGCTCTGGCGTACATGAACCTCGGCAGTACAGGCTCCGTCGTCTTCAACTGGCTCGTCAACATTGTCAACACGGGTGCCTTTCAGAGCTGGATCTGCTGCTGCTTCATCTACCTGCGCTTCCACAAGGCCGCAAACCTGCAGAATGTGACAGTCGCCAACGGCCAGCTTCCCTATCGCTCAAGATTCCAGCCATACGCAGCCTGGATCAGCGGCATTGTCTTTTCTGTGCTGCTGCTGCTCAATGGATTCAAGGTATTTGTCAAGGGAAACTGGGACACGCCAACGTTCATCACATCTTATATCGGCATCGCCATTTTCGCCGCATTATTTTTCGGGCACAAGTTCACCATAGGACGCAAGGATCCCTGGATGGTACCGTTGCATGAAATGGACCTCTACACGGGCCTGGAAGATGTCATGGCGGCCGAGTTGCCTCCTCCGCCACCTATCAGATGGTACCAGGTATGGAGGATCTTGTTTGAGTAGCTGGCGTGTACACGGACATGCATTAGACATAGAATGATTGTATATACAAAGCATGCATTAGCCAAGGTTGGATTTACGTATACTTTTGGTTTAAAAAAGACACCTGTTTGTCGGGTCTGGCCTCTGATAAGAAAGCATTGCGACGCCGCGTTATCTGACAGCGTCTGTTTATCTCGCTGCGCCTGAAAACGGCTGTTCAGGTCTGTAGCAGGCCGTCGTACTGATAGCTTGCGACATTGAACCAGGTGTAGCCGAGACCTTGTGCAACCTGAATCACCATCACCGCGCCCAAATATTCATGTTTAATCACGTCGAGCTTGATCGCGCAGCGAATCAAATGATGCCCTGGGGCAGAGATGTGGCCACGAAAAAACCATAGGAGACCGCCACACGTAAAACGCAGCGCAGGCTCCCTCAAACGAGCGGCAGATTTTCTCTGGCAACTAAAAGACCCAAAATGCATGACGTATTCTATCGGGGTAGTAGAAAGCGCGTCGGTGTCGCTGAGCGGATAACTCGCGAGGTCTCGATCGTTGCGTAGAGAGGAAAGAGAAAGGAAAAAGCCAGGCGGAAAAAAATCTTTCGACTAGGCAGCAGAAGAACCAATCGGGGGGAGGTGGGGCGCGTTCCAGGCCTTTCATTTTTGTCGCACAGCCAGAAATGTGTACTTACCTAACTAAAAGTAGATCCTTGGCGGGAATACAAATTGTACGGCCTCTCCAGTAGAAAAAAAGAGGAAGTTCCTTCATTATTTTGTAATAGAAGGATTAAGACCATCTTTATTACAACACAAGCATTCTATTAATTTCTCCGAGCTGTGCTAGCTGTATCACTTGATGCAATTACATCGGCACTTGCACAAAACATGAATCACAAGCGGTTCTATCGTGTGCAGAGCAAAAGCTCCTTCACCGACTACGATGAAAGTGGTGGCTTCACCGCAAAGCGCAGTTACTTGATGCACTATAGCCACGGCTCAACGAGGATATGGCCTTGGGAAAGAACACGGTTTTATTCCACGTTCGTTAACAACAAACTGATCCTGCGTCATGTTCACTAAGCATTCTTACAACCTGACTTTTCAATAAATTCCTTTAATATTTGGCTTCTATCTTCTTTCAAATTTATAGCCTTATGTACTATTTTCTGTATATATCTCTGTATAATTCTTTTGCGTTTTCTCGTATTTTCTCATTGTAATTTGTCGTCGCCTTGATTTTGGCGCAGCATCCCACGCATCCCTTGCTGCAAGCTGTCAGCCTTCCATCCTCCACACCACCCTCTTCCTATCCGCATGATGCCCGCTACCACCCAAGAAAGCCATCAATGCACATCTCCCGTGCGTCACCTTACACAGCTGCAGGTGGCGTTATCCTGCTGGCCACTGCCTGCATCAGCACGTGTAGCAGTCAGCGACGCGAGATTGGTTCTGCCAGATAGAGTGCCTCGCATCGTGGGGCAGCTGTCCGCGTCGACTGTCACCAGTAGTCAGTCACCAGCAAACAGTCACCAGGCAATCCTTTCAAGCACAAAATACCGCGCAATGTTGATCCCGGCTATTCGAAGCAATACGCAACCTGTGCCTGGTCTGTTGTCCATTTATTCGCGCTTTTCCTGTCGCAAATCTGGATTCACATCCAAGACAGCAGATACCAAAACTGCATTTACAGCCACACAAAATCCGCTGGAAACGACATAGTGCCATCTTAGCACCAGGGTCAAGAACGCATCTATTTCCAGCGTCTTCAGAGCAGCTTTCAGAGTAGGTAGGTATTGGTTAGGCTCGTCTGTTTAAACTAGGCAGTCCCAGTATTTATTACTGCGCCTGTTTTGGCCGCTGAATGGCAGACTTTGACCCACTCGAAAGCTACTTTTCGGCTTGGTTGATGATCTGATTTGGGCCAACAGCACTGGAACGGTCGGCCAGCTTCTCGAGTTCTTCATCTACACCAGTCGATCGTCATCAGACGATTGGCTCTTGAGGAAAAAAGGCAACCACTTCCTTTTCCAAAGTCACCACCCCGTCCCTCATTTATGACGTGACATGCGGCGCGACTAGATTCAGACGCATCAGCGGCTTGTCACCATACTCTCCACGGTTGCAATGGTCCGACTTCCGATGCTGCTGGCATTGGCTGCCTCAACCTTGGCAGTTCCCGGGCAAAAAGTTCTCGACGTCAATAGAGGCACTTTTTCCTCCAGCGACGAGCCTCGGAAGCTGACGGGACGATTCTTGCACATTACCGGTTTGTCTCTCTACCCCCCCACCACCCGAAACAGCGTCACTAACCGCCCGCCAGACTTTCACCCCGACCAGTTTTACAAAGTCCACTCCAATATCGAAGATAGCTGTCATAGTGGCAAGGGACTCGCCGGCACGTTTGGCGCCGAAGTCTCTGACTGTGACTCGCCGATATCCCTCGCCAACCAGACCCTCGATTGGGTCCGCGACAACCTCCGCGACCAGATTGACTTTGTCATTTGGACCGGTGACAATGCCCGTCACGACAATGACGAAAACCACCCCCGTAATTCGGACCAGGTCCTTGGCACCAATCGACTAGTCGCTGCCAAAGTGGTTGAGGCTTTTGCAACCGACACGCCCCTCGGGCCTGCTCTCGAGCTGCCAATTGTGCCCACCTTTGGCAACAATGACTTTCTCCCCCACAACATCATGGTTCCCGGCCCCAACCGCTGGTTCGTAGACTATGCAGATATCTGGGGCCCCTTTATTCCCGAAGTACAACGCCATCAGTTCGAATATGGCGGATGGTTTTACACCGAGGTCGTTCCCAATAAGCTTGTTGTCTTCAGCCTCAACACCATGTTCTTCTTTGAGCGCAATGCAGCCGTCGATGGGTGTGCGCTCACCTCGGAGCCTGGATACAAGCACATGGAATGGCTGCGTGTCCAGCTACAACGACTGCGCGACAGCGGCATGAAGGCCATTCTCATGGGCCATGTCCCGCCGGCGCGAACCGACAGCAAGCAAAACTGGGACGAGACATGCTGGCAGCGCTATACTCTCTGGCTAAAACAATACCGTGATGTTGTCATTGGATCGCTCTTTGGCCACATGAACATTGACCACTTTGTGTTACAAGACACAAACGACCTTGACGAGGACAGCATTCTTGCCAGAGGCGACGTCAACATTCGCCAGAGCATGAATATCGGCGACAACGATGAGGCCGGCATTCTTGGCAAAACCGACTATCTTCAGGATATTCGCCAGCAGTGGTCCAAGTTGCCCACGACTGCCGGACACGCTATCGACAAGGATGTCGAAGGCGTGGAAGTGGATGATGAAGATGACTATGACATTGAGACCACCTTCGGTAAAAGAAAGGGCAAAGGCAGGAAGAAGAAGGGAGACAAGAGAAAGAAGAAGAAGAAGGGTCTCAAGAATATCGGTGGCAAATGGGCCGAGCGCTATCAGATCTCTGTCATCGGGCCCAGCGTTATTCCAAACTATTTTCCCACCATGCGCGTGTACGAGTATAACATCACCGGTATCGAAGACAATCCCGTCTGGAAAGACGTATATGGCACACCTTCCACCATGCAAGGCGCCGAGCTACAGCGCGCGCATGAGCTTGGCCTTTCTCCACAGGAGCTCAAGCGCCGCTCCAGCAACGAGCCCGTCATGACCGAGGCCGAGTTTGAGGCGCAGTTCCCTGACATTTTTCAAGACGACGATACTGTGCACGACGCCGGCAAGAAGAAGAAAAAGAAGAAGAAGAAGAGAAAGGGCCACGGTCCACCTTCACTCGTCAGCCCGCCCGGCCCCGATGCCGACTCGCCGCCCGGACCGGCCTACATGCCGCAAACGCTCTCGTGGGTGGCCTTTACGCAGTACTACGCCAACCTCACGCGCATCAACAACGAGGCTGAGCACAGCGACGGCGAGCATGGCGTCAACCAGATGCAGTTTGAGGTCGAGTACGACACGCGCGATGATGAGTGGTATCAGCTCCGCGACCTGACGGTGAGGGAGCTGCTCAAGCTGGCGCATAGCATTGGCGTGGATGCCGGCAGCCGCGAGGCGGTCGCAGCCGAGTATGACGTGGACGACGTGGATAATGGAGAGGGCTGTCGGGCAGAAGACGACGAGGACGTAGATGCGTCGGGAAAGAAGAAGAAGAAAAAGAAGAAGAAGGGGAAAAAAGGGAAAAAGGATAAGAAGAATAAGCTGTGGATCGAGTTCCTCCGACGTGCGTTTGTGGGAACCATGGACGACGACGAGTTGGAGGAGCTCTAAGCTTGTCGTGCTCCCCTTTTACTTTTTTTCTTCTGGACTTGTTTGTTGCATCTACGACTATTGCCTTTTTTTTTCCCCTTTCTCTCTTCTTCATTGTGCTTCTAGTTCGTTTTCTTTACCATTTTGTCTTCTGCTAGCATGGATTCGGCGTCGTCATAAATTGAGGCATTATGGATATTGGAATTCTGGATCGAATATAGGCAGGGTACAGGCTAGCATTACGGTCGATTTGCATGAAATGTCAATATTTGAAAGAACGGCGGGGCGATTGATCCATCAATTGTCGCTACCAAGATAGTTTACATGTTCAATGGCATTTCTCATCCTCATTAGTCAAGGGTCCTCTACATTCGACTCTTGCCCGTCCCCCTAGGCCCGTATGTTTTAATAATAACATGACAGATCAAACAAATTCAGCGAGCGGTTTGTACATGAAATTGCAGGAATTCGGTAATAAAAAAAACCGGAAAAATGAAAACGCCAAAGAGTCCCTCGTAAGGCATGCATCAGTAGTTGGGAGCACGTGGTATTGTATGTAGCTTGTCGTGCTTATGGTATGTGAAAGGTAGAGTTGGTGTATACCAAGGTGTTCAGCACCAGGCTGATGCTGAGCATGCGACATGTGTCGTGTGTGGCCGTAGATAGACAGCAAAAGCATCGCATCCGAGAAGGGTGTATGCCAGATTATTGGGAGTCGGGGCTGACAACGTTGACAGAGGGAATGACGGCGCGTCCCTTGCTGGACCGGCGTTTTGTCAGGGCCGGGCGCGCGGCCAGCTTGGCGTACCAAGAACGCGAGGTCTGCTGCTGGAGGTTACGGTTGCCCGTAATCGTCGAGATGGCGTCGTCGCCATCGTCGTCGTTCCCGGACGCGTGCTTCTGAAGGGCATCCTCACGGACAACGAGGTATGTGTCGTCGCCAAAGGCCACGTCGTCCTCGAGGCCCAGCTCACGAAAGACGGATCTGCGGTCCTTTTGGAGATTGCTGACGCGCACGGCAAAGGGTGGCAAGCGCAGGCCGGCGCCCTCACGTAGGCGATCCGAGGTGATGTGCGAGTTGAACTTTGGCCGGACGGGCACAGGGAGGTTGCTGCCGACGGTACTAGGTGACGATAGGCTGGGGCCCGAGTGCGGAAGAGGAGTGAGAGAAATGGTGGCCATTTTGATGACTTGGGGAGTTGTCACGGATTGACAAGGTGAAAGAATTGGCAAAAGGAAGGGCGGGGAATCGCAAAGTCGCTGGATGGGTGAAGGAGGCTTGATCGTGTCAAGGAAACCAGAAGAGCGCGAATTAAGAAAAAATAGATATGAATTTGCCGGTAGCCAGAGGGGTATTCAAAAAACGCCTACACTGGGAAAGAAAAGCCACGAAATAAGATGGATAGAAGGAAGAAAAAGTTGAAGATGAAGCTGTAGACACAAGGATGAAAAGAGGGTAGACGGGAATAAAAGCGATAAAAGAGCTGGGCGCGTGGATAAGGAAGGAGCCGCCAGCCAAGGCCGCTCCACCTCCCTGAGTCGGCTTGAATTGTGCCTGCGGGGTTTTCTGCCCCTTCAATGTTGAATGTCGACCAATACACGACCATTTTGGGTTCAGCACTACATGAAAACGAAAGGCCCCGTGAACCCATTCCAACAATCCCAAGTTCCAAAAGCGCAAATCGCTGCTTGGGGCGTGGCGTTGCGGAGACGGGCAAGGGCACAGTGGTCTTGGCTGGCGTAAAGCGCATTTGTTTAGCGCCGCTAAAATCTGATCCAAAACCTGGAAATGCGCATATGCCGTTTGTCCCTGCAGGGAATTTTCTCCGTCCAGTTATCGTATCCAGCTGCTGAAAAGTTTGTTTTTCCTCGTGTGTACTCTAGGTACCTGTTGGCTTATGCGAAGAGAATTGAAGCACGCGATGAGCTGACGATGGCTACAGACAGTCTCAGTTGCTCCCGCTCGCCAACGGTTTTGTCACCATGGCTGTCGATCCAGCGAATAATTCGACACTAGTTACCCAGGCGCTGAAGCACCACCAACAAGCTGCTGAGGAGCACGGGCGTCAATTACAGAGAGACTCTACAACTCGTCCCGCAATACTTGGACGCACCATCACAGTGGCACAAGAAGCACCGAAAAGCAAGGGTCCTGGGTGGATATGACATGCACCTATGACCTCACAGCGCGATGCACTTTGGATACGTTACATGAGTCTTTGGTCGTTAGTAGACCAAGGCAAAGCCCTGACCGTCCCGCTTCGCCTTGCCCCTCGTATGCGGCTTGGCCACTGGCTTGGCAGACCAAGGTCGACATCACTTTCTCGTGCGTTGGTTGGCTCCAGGGAGTTCTTGCTGCGCAAAAGTGGGATAACCCACCCGTCAGCCTTATTATCTCGGTGCTCATTCCCGCCAGATGAAGCCTCAGCGTGGCGGATCACAGGTTCACAACCCCTAGAAATACGTGCCCGGGTTTACCAGGGCCGTAGACAGCGTGGTAAGTCATCATGCACACAAGAATGCGGTAGAGTGATTGATCTAGTAGCGCCCGCCAGAGCCCAGACGAGCAAAGGTACCGAATACGCTAAAAGTGAAACAAATCAAAGCAACAAGTGGCGTGAGTTTCGTCTCCGTACAGGCGGCAAACTTTGGCGACTGGGTTGGGCATGATCGCCAGCACGCTACTCCGTACCCCTAGCGGATGATATACAGTACCAGTTGCACCACCAACACAAACCACCGCTACACATAAACTGCCACAGGCTGAGGCTGTTCCTTTTACGGATTGAATTAAACTGTCGGGTGTTGGCTATTGTTCATTTGCGGGCTGTCGTCTCTAGGGCATTCTCTACTTCTGTTCATTTGCTTAGAAGTATGCCATCATAGGGACTTTTGAGAGGGCTTTTGCGGGCTAGTAAAGGACAAAGCGTTGAAACAGGTATCATGATGTCTTGGTGGCTAGCCAGCCAGCGCAAAGACGTGTGTACAAGGTGGACAAAGTCACGCTACGTGGAGAGAGAATGTATTCTACATTGTACCGCACGTAAATCACAATCAACAGACATCGCTAGTCATCATCATCGTGACAGTTTCATTCAATTTCTGTGTGGGTATCATCTTCCATGCCTAAAAACAAACAATAAAATGATACATTGCCAATGCTATGCGACATCATTTGTGGCTGCATAAAGATGCTCTGCAGTATTGGTTTGAAGCCTGCCAGTTTATGGTTGCTCATATATCGAGACTATACAAAAAAGATAACAACCCAAAGCAACGCCGTAGATGAAAGACGCAAAACCAAAAACAAGAAAAAATGCGCACATGCGACGAGGGAATAGTGTGACAGCCATCACAGCATGTGCAACAAAGTTGACAGACGAGAATTTCTCAGCCGCCGAGTTTGCGAAAGCCTTCGACATTCAACAAGGGCACTTCCATGTCGCGCAGTCGATCGACGCCCTCCTCAGTTCGTCGATCGACAAAGCTGTTGCACTCAGTCACAACCTGCGTCCACTCCGCCAGCGCTTGGCCAGAGTAGACTGCGTTGCGGACAAAGGCACCAACTGGCTTGTTTGGCCTAGCCTCATCGGTGACAAAGTAGCCCGTGTTCGGCGTCGCCGTACGTGTCGCGTCGCTCTCCTCACTCGGGCTCGAGACACCAGTGCGTGTCGCAGGGCTGTCAGTTGCATTTGCCGGCTCCGCCAGAGAGAGCCTCGGCGTGCTATCCTCGAGCGGCGACGAGAGAGGCGTCGCGTTCTTGGCACGGTCGACCAAGCCAGGCTGTGACGAACTCGAGACCTGGCGGAGTGTGTCGAGTGGCACCTGACGTCTTGCACAATCGGGACCATAGAGACGGTGTTGTGCGGGACCAGGCAGCTGCGGCAGGCTCAGAATTCGCTCGCGGCCGGGGAGGTTCTGCTGCTGCCAGGCCAGGATGAACTTGAAAATGAACCCTGGCTCGTCCAGTAGCGGCGTTGAGCAGCGAGACTCAGTATCGGATGCCGCAGAATTGCCACCAATCTGAAACAACTTTTGCGAATGGTTCGACGACTGCGTCGATGGGCGAGAGCGAGCTTCGGCTGTCTCACGCCGAGCCAGTTGCAGCGCGTCCAATGAATGACTCTTGGGAAGACCGGCAGGGGTGGGCGTATCAGCTGCGGCTGTGACGTTTGTAAACGAGAGAACCTTGCCGAGAAGCGACCATCGCTTCTTTGAATCACCCTTAGGTTGCTGAGACGAGTCGAAATAGTCGCTCATTGCCGCTAGGTCGGTACCAGAGGGAGTCCTAGCAAATGTGTCCAGACCCATGACGAGGCCTGGTTGGGGAGCATGCACCTCTTGGCGAATAATGATGAATCTTTTTCCTACCGTCGGCGACATGGGCGTGGATGACGGCTTTGCGCAGCCCTTCTCTTCGGCCGTTTCTCTGAGATAGAGATAATGGCTCCAGACAGATTTGAGGCGCTTCCCCGCAAGGCGAAACACGGCAATATCAACGTCGGAGGGTAATCCATCATAGCGACAGATTCTCCAGCACAACAGTCGGTGGTAGTAAGCACGTACCATGGGGCACCAGTTGTTGAAGAACGAGTTGAACGTCTCCTCCGTGAGCAGCCAGTCAAAGCAGATCTCGGCTTTGCGTGACGGTTGCTTCGTAGCGATATTCCAGATAGTGTAAAGAAACGACAAAGCGCGCACTTCGGACATTGTGTTCATGGAGCTCATGACACGCCTGAAGACTTCAATCCAAAATGTCCAGTCAATGCATGAGGCCACGCCCTCCTGAATCTCGTACTTGTCGTAAATGACCAGTGTTTCTTCCAAAAAGTCGCATAAAGTGAAGCATGCAGAATTGTTAAACTTGGAGGTCCGCTGTGTGGCAGCTTTCATCAGTGCGGCAAACGTTTCGGCAAAAATGGCCTTGGCGTTGGCAAATTCAGGTAAGTCGTCTAATAAGAAATCCTTGAGCAGAGCCACCAGTCTGTTCTCAGCCATACCCTTCATCAGATTCGATGGAGGCATAGGCATCGCCATGGCTGACGCATCAGCACCGTGAAATGTGTCTACAAGCGGCGGTGGGTTGTATGCCTGGCCAAGAGCGGCGTGGCGGTGAATGGTAGAATCCATTATAGATAGCAACTGCGCCTGGACGAGGACAAAAGCCGGTGCGCGAGCTTTAAAGGCCAACGGTAAATCAGGAAGAAGAAATTGGTTCGTCAGTACGTGAAAGTACTTGCAGAAAATGAAGAAAAGATCTGTGTCGCGGCCCTTCCATCTCGAGACCCAGGGACCGGTCCACGGGACCCTGGCCACCAGGACCGACATTTTAGGAATTTGCTTGAGATTATTCCAGGCAGCTCGTGGGGAGCTCCAACCATAGGCGCCAAGTTTGGGCGGAAAAAACGCGACAATGTCTTCGCTATCCCCATTGTCGCATCGCGGTAGGCCAAACTCATCGGCTGCTCGGCGGATGAGTTCAGGCGTAAGACCCCACAGACGCAGCAAAATGTCGGCAACGCCAGGCGCGAAGAAGAAGGCATATGCACAGGTCTTGCCGGCAAAGTTGACCAAGGTGAGAGGCGCATGCCGTAGAGACATCTTCTCCACCACGAGCGACATTTGGCGGACCAGGTTGCCGACAAACATGGTTCGCACACTGTGCTCCGCAGTCTCATCGACCAGCATGGAATTTTGCGAGTCCAAAGACGAGCTGGTCCATGATCGCGAGCGAACTTTTTCAGTAGGGCATCGGTCATTCAGAGCCTGGAAAGCTGGCGTTGCCTGACGCCACTCGGGCCGCATCATGATCATGGTAGCGGCCTCGAGCAGAATCGGGCGATCAACTCCAGGAATCGGCTGGTTAGCCTGGGAATCAAGCATGTCGAGAATGGCATGCCACCATTTGTTGAGAATGACGGCTCGGCGGTCAACATCTTCGGGCTGCAGCTTCTTGGTGGACGGGTGGTGCATGGTGGCGCGGAGAAAGGGTAGCAGAATGGTTTGGATTTGGGCGATGCGCTGGGCCATTTGCTTGAGCGTGAAGCTCTTAAACTCTAGCTCAAGCGTCTTGAACGACGACCACAGGCCATCGCGAACCTGTGGCGTCATTTCGTTGGAAGAATCATCAGTTATGGGGGTTGTATTGCTCTTTTCTGAGCTTGTTGACTGCGAAGTACGGCTGGCCACGCTTTGCGGCCCAGTTTGACTCAGGCTGGCAGCTGACGAGGCGCAGCTGTCGGAATCAGCACCCCAGTCCTGGACAGCAGTAACCAAGGTCGAGGGCTTGGGCCTGGCCCTGAAAAAATAGGCCCCAGCCTTGCTGGAGCTCAACGGGACAGATTTTCCATGTTCAACATCATTTTCTGGTCGCACAGCAGGCTCGGAGGGTTTGACCTGTACTGGTGGCTGCAACTTATTTGAGGCGCTCGTCGAAGCTCTAGGCGTCTTGTCCGAGGCATTGGCATTTGGTGGCGGGGTCGTGATGACGACGGGCGAAGGTGTTCGAGAGATCCAGGAGCGCCGGGTGAAGCTGGCAAAGGTGTCGCTGGCAGACTGGCTACGCTCCTTGAGCAATGGATGTCGCGGCATTGCACCATGATTGGCCAACGGTAGCTCTAGATGCTGCGCCGGAAGAGTATTCTGCTCCTTGTTCGATTTGAAGCTCGGTAACCAAGATTTGGGGCGGCTCGTGGTTTTAGACCTAGCAAGAGCAAGTTTAAAGCGGCCGGCCGGCTGTTCGATTTCGATGTTGGATGTCGTGCCTGCCGCAGGCGTGGTGAGTGGTATGGAGTCGACCTTAATCGAGGACGTTCCGGACAGAGAAAGCTTGGTATCCAAGTCGCCAGTGGAGTCGAAGGATGGGATCTCAAAGGAGTCAAAGGACGGTAGCCTCGGGAGTTTCTTGTTGAGCGACGGTGAATCAGGCGGTAGCGGAGAGCGGTTCTTAAAAGCGGATGCCGACTTGGGCTCGGGCGACGAGTGCGAGCGAGCAAAGCTGGCGGAAGGAACTGAAGCGTCAACTGGAGCCATGGCTTGGCAAGTCGTTGGCACCTCGTCAGAGCACGCAAAGAAACATGCGTGAGATGCTTAGACTTTGCACGTATTGCAACGTAGAGAGCAGCTACCAGCGACAGCTCAGAGACCGTGACGGAGACTCCGCGTGGTAACGGCCGTGGCAAATGATTTAGACGTAGCTAAACATTACCAAAAACTCATATGTGGTGAGCCTTGACTTCTGTGTTGCTGCGCAGACAAACCAACGTGGCTGCAACGGTAGAGGTCAAACGGCGCTGGGGGTGGATAGAAGCTATAAGACGGGAGGCTGGCGGTTGTAGACGGGACTGGAACGTTTCACCAAAAGAGATGAAAGGGAGGAGGGAACGCAGACGCCGTTTGGTCGGAAATAATAGGCAAGTATGGCGCAAGTATGGCGGGTGGGATCTGAAGATCAAGGAGACTTGATGCGAGACAGAGGGCGAGCGAATGGCGCCCAGAGGGAGGCAGAGAGGCTGTGTGTCGTGCAGAAATGTGTTTTTTTTTCTGGAGCTTGAGCGGCAAGGTGCATAGGGCGAACTGCGATTCAGACTATACACAAGCGCGGACCTAAAGCGAAACAGGCACCGACGAAACGCGCAAGAAGAACGAGTGGTGGTGGATTTGGGTCAAGACGAGAAATTTGACGAGGCCGGCGAATGAGTCTGGTGGTGAGGCTGTTACGGATGGGGAACCAGACTGACGGCGGCTGCGGCAACTACGACGGCGACCAGCAGAACCCACAAGGATGAACCAAGAACCGATTCGAAACGAATGAATAAAGAGAGAGAGGAATAAAAAAGAGAACACGATTGCATGGAGCAAAAAAGAAAGACAAAAAAACTTTACAGGGCCCGACACGGAACATGAACCAAACAACGTCACAGCCAGATCAAAGGAGGAGAAAGCGGGGATTGCGCCTTTGCACGGGCTGGGCTAGTTCATGAGCAAGCACCCAGCCAATTTACAGGGAAGGTCAGCGGTTGCGACTTGCAAAGCCGCCAATGTTCTGCAATATTTACTGCGTGGCAGCGGCCGAGTCAAACTGGGGAGGGGCAGAGGGGGAGCCTTGCTGCAGGGCAACATCCAGCGAGTGAATCCCGGCGCACAAGTGAGGTCCGGAGGAGGGATCGGGCCCTTTGGCAGGTCCTTTCATCAATAAATCATTGGCGCCAGTTTGCCTGCGGCCCCCAACGTTTGGCGCTGCGCTGGGTGACTCTGCTGTCGCATGTACGCGTATTGGAGATGCCATGAGTTACTGACAGAAGCAGAACCCCTGGCCCTGGGTGCCTCTTGCCGAAAGAAGCGGGATGCATCCATCATCACTCCTTGACCTGACTGAGCCCTTGACTCCAAAGGGCGGACGGGCAATGGAACCCCGAAAAGCGTAGATCATGCTAAATCTGCACAGCGCGCATCATGGGCTTTCTCTCTCGGAGGTTCAGCGAACGTTGGTGCGTACCTCTTTAGGAAAAGCTTCACCAAACGATATGGTCAGGAGGGGGTGTGGGCTGGCTTTTTTTGGGCCGGCCCTTGTCCAGCTAGCGAACTTGTGTGTCCAGCGGGGGGAGATCACCCATCAGCCGGAACGGACTAGCCAGGCCGCTATCTATTATAACATTGCCTGGCGCAATAATGATTACCTTATGCAGAAAGCTCAATCCTCCTCGCGTCATCGCGTTGCCTGCGAAAAAGAAAATGGTATCAACGGCGCTGGCCGCTCATGGAGATGGCCGAACCTTCTCTCTGCCTCTATGATTGTCGACCGAGCGGCTGGTTGGATCGCACAGGCACGCCGCTTAGTTCCTAGTAGGTAGTTATCTATAACAGCTAAATCGTGCCCTAGTGGAGGCTTCATCTGGCGCCTAATAATATAATGGCTCTGGCGTCAGGGGAGAAGAGAGGGGGGGAGGGCGCTCTCTCCAGCTGGACAAAACTTGCTGTGCGTTTTTCCGCTCGGCGGAGATGGCCTCTTCCGTCCCATCCGCAGGCCACATGCTTTTGATTGCCCAACTTTTTTCTCGTCGCTCTCAACTCTATTCATTCTCCTTCTCCGTTTTCCGTACCACTGTTTCAAACGATCGAGGGCCCAGTCTCATCTTGGCGGTACAACTTGCCCATGTCCGTTCGCGCTCAAAAAGTGTGGCTGCTGCTTCTTTAGCAGAGCCGCCGCCCTTTTTTGGCGCCAGCCATCTCTAAGTACTTAGCTTCGTTTTCCTTGTCTCTGGCAATCTGGTTGTCGGCATTCCAAATTATTAGTCGAGGCTAATGACAGGGCCTGCGCACACCCATTCTCAGACGCCGCAAACAAGCCTTGTCCAAGAGCAGTGAGCAAGTCCCCCCTTCCCCAGTGGCGTTGTCCGCCATGTATCCGTAATAATACTTGACACTCGTAAATTCGGCCCATCTCTTCTGTTACTTTTCCATCTGGAGCTAGTCCGTGCTTTCGGAGCTGTTTGCAATCTTAAAAAAAGAAAAAGCCGCGGTCCAAGTACGTCACAGCCATGCCTACTAAACAGCATCGTTCCCCATCTCCAGCACATGGGTAATTGGTCAAATTAATTGAATTCTGCTAAAAAGGCCGACGGCGTACTAAAACGGATCGTTTTCTTCTTCTTTTTCCCCCGTTTTTTTTTACACATAGTTTAGTCAAGTGACGTCAAACAATAAATCGGCGAACGGATAAGACCTCACCAAAGTGGCTGCACATCAAACGGGCTCAGAAGCCCTATCGTATTTGTATCTCGACCCAGTGTGAAAGACGTTGCATGAAGGAATACGAGCAGTTCCCCCCCGACAGCATCACATTCATCTCGCCACTTTCAAACAAGTGCTCTTTGCCTTGCACCCAGCCTCAGCCCCCATCACACAGGCTGCAGTGCTGCGCTGATGGCATGCAACCCTTCTGATACCTTTGCAGCAAGGGCATGTCTCTCAGCGGGCACTTTGATGATTCATTTGCCGTTCCTGTCCGTGCCAACCCGCCGGTGTGATGCTAAATAGTACGCCGTCGTCATTGCCCGTAAGCATGAATAGTAAATTTCGTCGCCACTCTCTTCCCATAGAAGCCCAACATCAACCCCATCTTGTTGTTCCTGGTCAAGTGCAAAATTGACTGCGGATGCTCGGAAATGTCCCATAATTGCCTATCGGTCCGCTAAACAATGTCGCAGGGGGGGATGGTAAGATCATAATAAGATGGAATAATTAGCAACCAATGCCCCCTCCCCCCCATTTGTAGTCATCCAGCTCAGCCCAGCTATAATACATTGAAGACAGTTAATATGTTGTATATTAATAACGGGCTTTGCAACACAAATCGGATCGAAGCCGAACAGTGCAAGCCAATCAAAACGACCCTTAAATTTCATGTCCAGTTGCCGAGGCCGCCCGTGATCCGTGGTTCTCATTGTTCCTTTGCCTCATCTCAGGGCGGTACATCACACACACCTTCATCAATCTCGGCCACGATGCACCTTATTCTTTAACGGGCCTGATATTGCAGACTTCTACACGCATAACGCAAAATCTGCTATAGCTTCTTCTCGTGTTTTTTTTTACTACTGGCACAGCAGACTGCGGTTTTCAGCTCCTGCGCGTCATGGAGACAAAAAGTGATACTTCATGCTCATTCAGCTGACCTCCAGATCGTAACGACCTTGAACCTCCTTTCCCAGTTACTTTTGTAATAAATCAGCCAGCTTGATGCACGTTAGTGGCGTTGCATCACGCTGCAGAAGCATGTTGTGCCTTTTGTCACCACCGAAACGCAGTCCTGCCGTCCGCACATCAGCACAGAATCGACAAGCATACAATGATTCGCGCCCAAAACATGAGCGCATTACCTTCTCTGCCTCATTCTCGACACCCGTGTCCAAGCCGAACATGTTATGGTTCAATATTTGCTGTATGCAGCGAAAATTAGGCGCACAATAGCGAGCTCCCAACAAGGCCACATCATCCGTCAAGACTTTGTAATCAAGCTCCCGGGTAACACAGTGATAAGCGAATCAAGGCTCCTATTTCTTCCCCTTTTTTCCCTTTTCTTCTTTGGAGGTGACGTTTACTCTGTGCGCAATGAGACATTCCGCTTCTTGATCTGCTCGCGCATCCCTTTTCCGCGCGGGATAGGCTTCACGTGCCTCTCGCGGGATAAAAAATGACCACTGTAAAAAGCAAAGAATGGTACTCTAACAATCATAATCTCGTTCAACTTCGACCCCGTGTGCGAATACCAGACTGCCCGTGATTTCCATCTTATGTGAGTCTTTTGCTCTTCTGCGCTGTGCAGCCAAACCCGGCAACAGATATACCTATAGGTAGCAGGCAACATAAGGCATGTTTTCGAATCATCATCTAGCTAGCTGACAAGCGTGACATTGAGCAGTGGTTGTGCTTTGAATAGCATACAATTTTCTACCGGTCATTATGAAGCGCTACCAATTCTCAAAAAAGAAAACATCAATAGAGATAATTCGCCCGGCTCATAAATCTTCTGTCAAGTCTTTTTCGTCCCCCTTTTGAGTGCATTCATACTGGCACCAAAGACAAACCCACCATGCTTTGCTTCATGCTCATCATGTCCGTTCCAACCTCATCAAGAGCCACCATTTCCTAAGAGCCGAACTGCTTGACAATCTGCGCAACTTTGTTGGCCAGCTCATCCGCCTCAGCACGCGAGGCAGCCTCTGCGTAGACGCGACAAGCGTTTTCGGTACCACTGGCTCGAGCAAAGGAGCGCGCCGACGTGTATTTCCTAACGCACTCGTCGATGGCGTCCTGTGCTCCATCCGGTCTGGCCAAGCGACGCTCAGCATCCGTAGCCTCAAAAGCATCCTTGTTTGCGACCTCGACACGGACCAAGCGGTTGGGGAGGTCCGTATACGTAGTGGCCCAGTCTTTTAGAGTCCAGGCCTTGTGAGCGAGAACAACTTCAACCATGAGCATGTCGGAAATGGCATCACCAACAGTCTGGTTAATCAGGTCACCAATGGCGGCAAGCGTTTCGAGGGCATCCTTCTGAGCAGGCGATTGGGGCTGCTTGGCTCCAAACAGACGTAAGGCCTCCTGCGAGAAGACAACGGTCCCGTGACCGTTAGCCTCGAAGTAGACGCCAATATCGTACTGACAAGCGGCGTGGTGCAGGTGCTTGACACCAGTGGGCGTAAATACGACGGGAAGCTGCAGTAGCTTCTCAATGTACTTGGTGCTAGCGCCGTTGGCGTACGCCGTCTGGATAACACCGATGCGAAGATCGTCTGCGAGGCCGGCGGAGCGGACAAGCTCGCCAATAAAGGAGGCACAGAGCGAAGAAATGCGGTCGCCGTCAAGCATGAAAAAACCGGTGTCGGGATCGATCCAATAGTAGATAAGACGGTCCGCATCACCGTCGAAAGAGCAGCATCGGGCGCCGGGAACGGGCTTGGGATTGGGAGGGTTGCGCTGTCTTGTCTTGACGAAGTCGGCGCCACACTAGACAATTAGCATCAACTGTGAAGAAGTTGGAACTTCAGCAAATACTCACGTCGAGGTTCAGTACTTCGGGTCGAAGCACGTCGTCATTGACAACCTTGACATTGAATCCAGTGACATCCTTGGGAATGACCTTGAGAAGCTCGGCAAACTTGGGGCCACCAACGCCGTTGGCGCAGTCGACAATGAGCTGGCCTTGAATTTTGCGTCCACGCAGAGCACGGACAAAGGCTTTAGAGAGTTTCTCGTAATAGCCAGCCTCGCTGACCTTGCCATAAGATTTGGGTGTCCCCTCGGTGTTGATGCAGCGGACCAGGTAGTGCAGCTGAGGGGTGGTGAGGATCTTGAAGTCGGTGTGTTCTGTGCCGGTAGCGTCGAGAGCGTCGGCCAGGGCACCAACGAGACCGTGCCCAGAGGGACGAGTGTCTCTGCCATAAATGACACGACCGGGAGCTTCGAGGTTAATCTTGAGCTGTGTGGCGAGGGCCTTGTAGGTGTTGAGAAGCTCCTGGTCGGTGGCGCAGTTGACAAGCTTGGTGGCATAGGCTTCCCACTCTTGCTCGAGCATTTCGCCCATGGGGTCGACAATCTTGACGCCGTTATCGGGAGCTGGGTTATGACTAGCCGTAATCATGACACCAATGGCCTGGCTATTCAGCTTGCGACTACGCAGGGCAGCAAGCAGACCGACACGAAAGCTGACGCTGGGGAGCAGGTCGGCCTTCATGCGAAAACCAGCCGTACCATACTTGTAGACATGGCCAGCATTGACGGGGTATTTTGCAGAAGCTGCAAGCACTTTTGCGTCCATGATTGCGACTGGTTCTTTTGCGGCACAAGTAGATGCTGGAGTCGAGATTGATGGGAAAGCTGGAGAGCGGGACAGACACGAACAGCTGGCGCGGGGTTCGGAGGGGTACAGTATATGAAGCTGCAGGACGGCAGGCAGCATAATCAGCAACGAACACCCACAAATCAACCAGGTATTGGGAGAAGGATGGGACTTACTAGAAGCACAGTGTATTATACAGACCCAAGATGAGGCAATGAAAAAAGTTTCTTTGTTGATGGCACCGCCGTTTACTGGTCCTCGACACTAATGGAGGAGGAGAAACGTGGACCCCACGGCAACGAAGGAAAAAGAGGACCCTGAGCGCTACAGGCAGACAATTTTGGTGCAAAGTTGAGCCAAAAAAGCTACGTCACAGGCGGTGGGGTTTTGAAAGTTTTAGCACCGTTTTCGGTAGATGCAGGCGGTTCCAGAGCGGGCGGCATTCGTTGTGGCAGGCCGCACAAGGATCTGCATGAGGAGGAGACCAAGGGACTCAGGACCGACTTGCGCCACACCCCATTTAGACGTGCTACTCAAGGCCAACAGCTAACAGCGTGGCGCGGTTGACAGTCTGTGCTTGGCGCCACAATACGAGCAGCTGTTGCCATAGTTGCATAGAAGCAGGTCTTTCGGCGCTCGGCTGCCATTCGCATAGCAAAACAGGGATATTGAAATGGTGTGGAAATGACAAGCAAATGAGTTTCGAATATCGGAACAATGCTGGCGGTATAGATGGCCATCGATGATGGCCATCGATGTCGGCGCCTCGAAGCAAAGGGGTAGATGGATGGCTCGAGTTTTATGAAAACAAAAAAACATAAAGAAAAAAGGAAACGATGTAGAGGAACAATCAAGTAAAATACGCAAATAATCGGAAGCTTCAGAGACCCTCGAAGAGCCAATTGGTAGATCAATATAACTTGTGACGAGTATCAGCCAAGCAACATGAGACACTGCCCTGACAACCGCATCCGTAATAAAGCTTCCCCTGCTGACAAACGTTTTACAGCTGCTGAGGCACTTTTATTAAGCGAGTACGGAGATGGTATCTTATCTAGGCCGCCGCTGCCGTGGAACATGGCACAAGAACAGCCCCGACGCTTGATAATACTGACATGAGCGATTTGCAGCTGCCATGACAGAATTTGCCAATTTTACGCGCCTTATTATCAGCGCGTATCCTGATTCCGTGGGTGAAGCAAGGCAGCTCGTTGACCGACCGGCCGTGCCGGAGCTACTGGGTTGGGGGATTCCACAGCCAAAATCGTGCAACCGAAGGGTCGCCACAGCGCCGCCACGGGGAACTGCAAGCCCGCTACCTAGGTACCTAGGTACCTATAGAGCCGCCGGCCACACGTCTGCCTGTCCGCCGTTGCCGGTGCTCATGGGCCCCTCCCCGGAGTTGGTTGGGCAAGCCAAGCCATGGGTGATGCGTTTCGTCTGACGGCAGCACCGCGGCGCATCTGACTCGGCCTGTCGAGGACATCTAGGTCATGTAAGAATAATGTCTCAAACTGTATGAAGCGTGAATTGGCAAGAACCAATAGTCGACGCCGTGTCTATTCTTGCTACAGCTGCGAGCCCATGGTGGGGTGAAGCAAATGTTGGGATGAGATGGTAAAATCACAACGGCTAATCGCCTCCAACCTAGGTAACAAGCAAACGGCATTCCTACTTTAGCCTCTGTGAATCTCTTGATCACTAATAATACTCTCAGCAGGCGCACCGTAGCGTGGGAAAAAACTCTTTTCAGTGATTGTGATGACACTCCCACTCTCTCATGTTGCTGCCCCGCCAATCTAACCCCCCCATCGTTAGTTGAGCCCGCTTTTCCTCACCAAGCAAGGTCATACAAACTTCAAGCTCGCCCATCTTTTTGCTCCTTTTTCTACTCTCCATCTTCAATTCAACTCGTCCTCTTGGATCCTGCACTCGTGCTACCTGATACTGCTCTGCTTCTATCCAGATACCCCTCTGAAACCCCGATACATCACATCCATCATGTCTGGCCCTGTGTAAGTCTCCCATCGTCCCCGTGCTATCTGCTCTTATCTCGACTACCCCACCACCCCGCCGACAGCTGGTAGACACGCTCAATTTCCCGCACTCAGTATGGGCACATCGCCAGTTTTTTCTTGGTGTTTTTGCTTCTCTACTGAATCAAGCGGCCTTGCTTGTGCTTTGCTGTGTTGCCGTACATTGGCGGCTTCTTCCCCTCTTGAACCGCCCGCTCACTGCTGAGCGGTAGTGCTCGACTCGCAAACATCAAGCTCGGCTCCGACCACAGCAGCAGCCCCTCTGCATCTCCTGGCCCAAACAACTCTAATCATGTGCAACATGCTAATAATGCCCCAAGCGCGGATCTCGGCCTCATCGGCCTTGCTGTCATGTAAGTTTTGGCCTATTCCGGTGCCTCCGCGCTGCCTCGACAAGCTGCTGACCTTGTTCCTCAGGGGACAGAATCTGATTCTCAACATGGCCGATCACGGCTTCACTATCTGCGCCTTCAACCGAACCGTCTCCAAGGTCGATCACTTCTTGGAAAACGAGGCCAAGGGCAAGCCCATTGTCGGCGCCCACTCCGTTGAGGAGTTCGTCTCCAAGCTCAAGACTCCCCGGCGCATCATGCTCCTCGTCCAGGCCGGCCAGGCCGTCGACGACTGGATTGAGAAGCTTTTGCCCCTCCTAGAGAAGGGTGATATCATCATCGATGGCGGCAACTCGCATTTCCCCGACTCCAACCGCCGCACCAAGTACCTTGCCAGTAAGGGCTTCAGCTTCGTCGGCTCTGGTGTCTCCGGTGGTGAGGAGGGTGCCCGTTATGGCCCCTCCATCATGCCCGGTGGTGACGAGAAAGCTTGGCCTCATATCAAAGACATTTTTCAGGGCATCTCTGCCAAGTCTGACGGCGAAGCCTGCTGCGAGTGGGTCGGTGACGAGGGTGCTGGCCACTACGTCAAGATGGTTCACAACGGTATCGAGTACGGTGACATGCAACTCATTTGCGAGGTACGATTCCTCTCAAACCACCATAAAGTTCACAGCTAACAACCTCAGGCCTACGATATCATGAAGCGCGCCCTTGGTCTCTCCAACAAGGAGATGGGTGACGTCTTTGCCAAGTGGAACAAGGGTGTTCTCGACTCTTTCCTCATTGAGATTACCCGCGACATTATGTACTACAACGATGATGATGGTACTGCTCTTGTCGAGAAGATTCTCGACAAGGCTGGCCAGAAGGGTACCGGCAAGTGGACTGCCGTCAACGCTCTCGACCTTGGCATGCCCGTCACTCTTATTGCTGAGGCTGTCCTTGCCCGCTGCCTGTCTAGCATCAAGGACGAGCGTGCTGTTGCCTCTACCAAGCTCCAGTACGTTGCCCGCGGCAGCGGCAAGTTTGAGGGCAACAAGGAGCAGTTCCTCGAGGACCTCGAGCAGGCTCTCTATGCCTCCAAGATTATCTCGTACGCCCAGGGCTTCATGCTCATGCAGGAGGTACGTAGTACTCTTTATCAATAATTTATCGACTCCAGCTAACAAATCACAGGCTGCCAAAGAGTACGGCTGGAAGCTGAACAAGCCCTCCATCGCCCTCATGTGGCGTGGCGGCTGCATCATCCGCTCCGTCTTCCTCAAGGACATCACCGCCGCGTACCGCAAGGACAACAACCTTACCAACCTCCTCTTTGACGACTTCTTCAACAAGGCCATCCACAAGGCTCAGCCCGGCTGGAGAGACGTCATTGCCCAGGCTGCCCAGCTTGGTATCCCCACCCCTGCCTTCTCTACCGCCCTGTCGTGGTTTGACGGCTACCGCACCAAGGACCTGCCCGCCAACCTGCTCCAGGGCCAGCGCGATTACTTTGGTGCCCATACCTTCCACATCAAGCCCGAGTACGCCAGCGCCAAGTACGAGGCTGGTAAGAACATTCACGTCAACTGGACTGGCCGTGGTGGCAACGTCTCTGCCACTACCTACCAGGCCTAAGCGCATGTGGAGTGGGAGTTGCCAAAAAACAAGAAAAAAAAACGAGGGATGATATAGTAAAGAATGACGAAAACCGGCTTTTCTGAAATTTTGTGAAATAATATACAAGATACTTTCCGTAATGAAAACGTTCACTTGATGACAGGTGTCTCCCTAGCTTCATGCACCATTGTCTTTGAGATTGAAGACATCAGGTGTTTGGTAATGCTAGGGTATTTGATCTTGGCACGATGAAGAATTCCTTCAGCAATTGGAGCACCGAGTAAGAAGCCCACTGCTGTACACACTAATGCCGTACAAAACACATCACAGTCATGGTCACGTCACACACTCGTCGGCAACAGGCGTAGGCACGCAGTGTCTACAAAACCCAACCCTTTTTTCCCCCCAAAAACACACACAAATAACACACCTTTGGCAAGTCGTCAGCGTTCAAGTGCGTGCCTTCGCCCAATCGATTCGGATTGTGACCACAAGCGGATCATGAACCCTGCATCGTCATGACAGCTTCAGCAGTAGCGCAACAGCAGGAGCAGTAAACTCGACTGCGGATGAGACTGTCGAGGTTATGTGTGCCCTCGAAACGCGGCGGAAAGCAAAGAGCGAAGAGATTTGCTTCTAGATGGCGGGTATGGTTGGTGAGAGGAAGGGAAAGGAGATTGTCCAACAAACGTGGCCAGAGTATTGTGTTTCTGTGGTGTGGAAAAAGTTTTAGCGGGCCGGCAGGGGGCGAGCGGTTAAACATAATTCCGTAGTGGCCATATGCGCAAGACGAATTTTTGTTAATAAAAGTTGAAAAAAGAAGGAAAAACCCCCAAATGGAACACGTCTGCTGGTTTTCTATTGAGGTACTTGATGGGCTTTTATTGCCGGTATAACGATCGTGGTGGCGTTGTGGCGCGAAACAAGATGGGTTTGATGTGATGGTCACAAACTACAAAACAACGAGCTACACTCTGGACGTGAGCTTATTCAGCTCATACAACATACTCTGCACGCACTAGAGATCGATGAAGTAACTAGATTGAGCCAGAGAAAACAAGAAAACTAACATCAAACAACACACAGAAAGGTTCGTTACTTAATCAACAAGTCAGACAACTCTTGCATCGACCACTTCGAACCGGTTTTTCGAAAATTCTCGCGCGCAACGCCATCGCGCCGCATCGAGTCCACCGCGCCAGCGGCAATGGTCGACAACACCTCGGTTCGAGGGATATTCGTAAGCTGATTGGAGCCCTGCTACTCCGGGCGTCGGCTCGGTGATTGACCCTTGGTGAATTCGACCTGCGGCGGCGCGTGCACTCCCTCTGGCGGATTCATTGGTATTGGCCTGGCACCAGTAGCATCCCGATTGCGGCTGGTGAGCTCGAGCTCTTGACGTTCAGTGCCACGCTGACGATAATTACGGCGACAGGGGTCAGGGTGTAAACGATAACCAGGACCAGCCAACGCTGCGCAAAAGCGTTTCCCAATTAGTAAGGCTTTTGAGAAGCATCTACAAAAATCAGATTCCGTTGCAGCTGGGCCTCGGACCAATGAAATTTCCGCATATGCGGTAATCCATTAGCTGTTTCTCTAAAACAGGCAAAAAGCGGCGTCGTCCCCGCACATAGCCGCCTAACAAAACGTAGTAGTTCTGGAGTGGCTATTACATGTCATCCGAGGTTCTCACAATATAAGAATACACTACGACTACGATTTATTAACGCCGCCAGTAGCGATAACGATTTATCAAGGCCGTCAGCAGCGATAACAATATATTGACGCTATGAGTAATTTATTAACGCCATCAGCGACTATAGAAGGGGTGTGATAGTGATCAGAGAAATGCGCTACGTCATATTAATCGGTCGAATCGAGGTTGTTATGATGTAGTTAAAAGGAGGGAAATGGGGAAAATTTGCAACCAAATTCACGATTATTACGTGCATAGATTACTATTGTTTTATTACGCGCTCACGTGTTAATACCAGGCGACCCCACACTCGCATGAGGTAAACCGTATTTGTCAAAACCTCGAAAACTTCCCATATTACTTAAAGCCCGCGGAGTTGCATCTTTCTTGCATCTGAACATGAGCTTGTTGCTTCTATTCGTCAAAAACTATCACAAATAATATCTGACAGTATGGCTCAGGTCCAAGGCCACTGCGAGGCCCGTTTTTCCAAGCTCCGCGACTTGATGCAAGAATTTATCGCGTCTGGACAAGACATCGGGGCGAGTCTGTGCATTAATATCAATGGCGACAATGTGGTGGACTTATGGGGGGGCTACGCCGACCTATCGACCAAGAGACCGTGGGAAAGGGATACAGTAGTGAACGTCTTCTCAACCTCGAAACTAGTCACCAACCTGGCGGCTCTGATGCTCATCTCGCGTGGTGTGCTCCACCCCGATGACAAGGTAGCCCAGCACTGGCCTGAGTTTGCCGCCAACGGGAAGTCCGAGGTCACGGTCAGCCAAGTGTTAACACACACGGCGGGTATCTGTGCGTGGCAGGATAACATGACGCTCGAGGACGTATGCGACGTGGATGCGGCAACCGACAAACTCGCGAACCAGGCAACGCTATGGGCTCCCGGAACCGCAATGGGATATCACGGTTTAACGCAGGGATTTCTGATCGGGGAGCTGGTGCGAAGGAAGACGGGAATGTCCATCGACGAGTTCGTAACGGAAGAGATTTGCCGGCCGCTGGGCGACGGGACGGATTTCCAGCTCGGGTGTCGCAAGGAGGACTGGAATCGAGTGGCCCCCGTCGTGCCTCCACCGGGGCCTTCGATCCAGGAGGCGCTTAGCAAGGCGGGATTCGAGCAGGACTCGATCATCGTGCGCACGTTGTGTAATCCTTCGCTCAAGGCCGAGGACGCCAACACTGCGCTCTGGCGGTCCTGCGCGTTGGGCTCGGTCAATGGCCACACAAATGCCAGGGCATTAGTCAAGATCCTCTCCTGCTTCTCGCTCGGCGGCATATGTGCGGGAGGCGACCATCGCCTGCTGTCGGCCGAGACGGTGAAACTGGCCCTGACGGAGCATGCGATTGGGACGGATGTGGTGACAGGGCGGAGCGGGAGGCGCGGACTCGGGATTTACCTCACCGGACCTGGGTCTGGGATCGTCCAAGGCAAGCTACCGGAAGGCAGTGTTGGATGGGGTAGCGGATGGGGTGGTTCGATGGTGGTTGTGGATAGCGACAGGAGGCTCACACTCGCGTATGCCATGAACAGGATGCTAAGTGAAGAGCATCCTTCCCCGGCAGCGTTTATTAAGGCGATTTATGAGATACTTGGAGTTACGATAGCTGCATGATGCTACAGGTTGCGTCGTTGGGCACCGACCAAACTCGCAAAATGGCGTCAAGGATTAGCACTTTGGGAGCCGAGAATACCCAGCTACTTTTGTTCGCAGCCAAGGGTATTGACACTTGTACAGTCATAAGAAATCCAAAAATCGCTTTCCTTTTTCTTAATGATGAACTGAACAAGCGGACACGGCTTCGTCAGGCAACATGAATGCTTTTCAGGGCAGTACTTCAAGCCCTCAAAAAACATGATCTTACTAACATATGCCTTTTTCTCCCAGCTACCAACATCCCGAGCACTGTAGGTACCTCCACAACTAAGGATTTACAGGTAAAAATAAAGAAAAGACATGACTTACTTATCTTGGTAAGATTGAGATAAAGATAGTTCTACGTTATATAACGCTATAAAGGTAAAGTCTAGAAATTATAAAGTAAATCTAGTATTCAAACCTAGCTATTTATCTATATTACTAAGATTTTAGTAGAATTCTATAACCGGTAAGGAAGCTAGAAATAAAGAATTCAAAAGTAGTAACTTTTTAGTAGTAGTAGCGTTGTGGAGGTGCCCGCGACTGCTTTCACTCCCTGATGCTACATCTGGCACGCAAGCCAGAAGAAAACACAAGGGGGCCTTGTCGGTACCTGTGCATAGATATCAGGTGGTGCAGGTACCTGCTAAAGTTTTTGTATGGGCAAGACCAAGACTAAAAAAACTCAAGATCACGGCCTACAAGTTAGAGTAACACATGTCAGTAGTGTTACTTGCTAAGAAAATTAAGGACAATTTTTTCTACGCTGTCCAATTGGCGCAACATCCTTGCAGTAACCGCCACGAAAGCTTCAGCAACTCAGAAGTATACCTACACATGTGGGGGGTTCTCTTTGACAAGGTCGGGACACATGTCAATCTCAGCATAATCTCTGTTAGGCATCAAAGCGTAATCAAGCACCCTGTATCCGTACCTGAATCAGTTTTCTCTACTATTGTGTTAGACCTCGTATGTATTATTGGTTTGTCTGGTTGTAGGCAGTGTCGTACCAAGCCCCGACACCGCGTCTATCTGTGGGCCACCAGGCTGCCTAACTAGCGTATCTACCTCCATCTCTCTACCTACATCTGCGCGAACCTCATCCTCGCATCAACACCAACGACCCCTGCCGACGTCACGATACGTGCTCGCTAAATCTGATGACGCCACGCGCGAAAAGGCATGCTCTGACGTTGGTGTTGTTCGCTCGGCTTTAATTCAAGCCTCACGCGTCAATTTCTCGGTTAAAAAGGGGGGTTAGGCGAATGCGCGAACTCTGTTCGAATACCGAAAGCTTGTACTTGCACATCGGTCCATCCTCCGAAGATTCTTCTTCCTACTGAATACTCTTCACACTCTTTGCACTATCCATCCTCTTCACAGCAGACTTGCCCAGCTCTCACTACACAAACAATATCGACCAAACAAAGAACACCCCTACCCACTCAACTTCTCAACGGCCATTACAAGCAACTGTACTTTGCTCTACCATCGACACTACTTCATCCAGAACTGCTACTCTTACCAGCTCTGCATAGGCCGCCATACTACTACGAGCCTGCCACTCAGTTGTTGCAACTGTCTTTTGACCTCCATCACCACAACGCAGGTTCCTACAAAGTACAGCCAACAATACACACATCAGCTACAATGCCTGTCAAATCGCTGTACGAGATGGCTACCGCCGTTGCCATCAAAAACATAGATTCTATTGTCAGCATCGGCTACCTCTCCTATTCGTCCGTACGTCACATCCTCCTCAAGGTTGATAATGCCCGGCAACTCCGCCAGATCGAGCTCAACTGCCCGCAGCTCCACGGCGAGATGGGTGAGCTATGGCTGCGTCTCATCGAAAAGGACTTCCCCTTGGAGTTCAAAGCCAAGGCGTACATGCCCAAGAGCCAGGACAAGTGGTTCAAGGTCTGGGAAAAGTACAAGGTCGACCACGACCGCTCCATCAAGGAGTCGGAGGAGCAGCTCCGCGCCGCCCTCATGGGTCTCCGCCAGGACAAGGAAAAGAACACGAGCAAGATTGTCGAGGGTCGCTTCCTGCCCTCGGACGCCAAGCGCCCAAAGAAGCGCAACGGGCCCAAGGACAACACCACGGGCGTCCTGACCTTTGGCGGAGGCAGCCGCACCAAGACGCTTACCGGTGCGGGCGTCATGCGCAAGGCTCGCCGCGAGGCCCGGGAGGTCCGAAATATCCAAGGCTCCCTCTCTCGCTCTGTTGTGACACCAATTCGCGTCCTCGAGAAGCAGCATTTGAAGGCACCGCCGCCCGCCATGGTGCGGGAGAGGCGCATCGCAGCACAGCCCGCGTTTCGCACCCCGGAGACTGAGGAGCGTGAACAGCGCCTCCAGGAACTGGAAAAGAAGCGCGCGGCAGTTTTAGAAGAGCATGCTCAGCGCGCAGCCTACATTACTGACTCGGAGGTGGACTCTGATGAGGATCAGGAACACACGTACAAACCATCCAAGCAGCGTATTTCTGGATCTGCCACCGCAGGTCCTTCGTCAGCTTCAGCGCCTGCCAAACCTACCGTTCCCGGTCGCAAGGTCATTGGATCTCGCGGCAGCATGTTCCAGCGCAAGTTCGGCGCGGGCAAGAGCGTCAACTCCGCGACAAAACCTGTGCGCGTTACGTCGACGACGACGATGACCACCACCACTACCACGGCGTCACGCGACATGTCTCCCACGGCCAAGAAGCGCACCAGCAGCTCGGCCAAGCTCGACGAGCCTGCTGCCGGCCCGTCCAAGAGGCCGGTCATTGAGCCGGCGCAGGCGCGGCCCAACAGGGTTTTGCCTAGGCAGCCCAGTCCCCCCGAGGATGTTGCGAGGAACATGTCGCTCCAGACATCACCCGAGGCTTCCAAGGTGTTGATGCGCAAGAAGAAGCCCGTCAATGTCTTTATGAAGCGTCCCGTCCGACGCTGATGCTTCAAACAGGAAAACGAATAAAATTATACAAAAACAAAGCGCGTGCGCTCTTGTTGTACAACGCAGCCACACCGATGATATGCATAGCGAAGTTGGTTTTTTTTTTCATTCGATCCGAGCATAGTGACGTCTTTTTCGTCTGAATTTGTCTTGATGAATCTTCTCTCAAGATTTGAGCGGTCTTTTCCTGTTTTTTCTTTGTATTTGCACCTGGCATCAACAGTCAGCGTGATGAGATTTGTCATTTGAGCCTTGTTGACGTCCCGTTTTAGGCCGTTTAGCGATTGTTGTGTATGTTTCATTTGCTTCGACCATGCTACACAGTGTCAAGCGTGTTGGAGTTTTTGTCTTTCTGGGTTGGTCTAGCGATGGCGGTGGGTGTTTCCCTTTTTTGGTCTTTGATGTTGGATTTCGCACATGATGTATTTTATCAGCGGCATGACGGTCCGTTACTAGGCTATGCATGAGCATGTCTTTTGCTTAGGGCGTCGAGCGGTTCTTGGTGTTTGAATTGCGATCTTTGAGCCTATATCTGCATACACACCAGCGAATGAATTTCGTTGCCTTTGTTCTCTTTCACTTTATCATCTCATGGTCCTTGCCAATTCGTAATTTTCAATTCATCTTTGGATATCTGAGTGCCTAGCATTGCCACTGTAATGGAATGGACCAGGCTACGCTATCCGGCCGCCATTGTCCTTCATTCTTTTTCGTTTTCTTCTTCTTCATAAATCGCTAATGTTGATGATGCCCTCATTGAGGAATGCATTTTTTTTATTCGTCATCTCCCCCTCATTTGTTTCGCTCGGGATGAAGTCCGAAAGAACAAACATGACGGCATGGCTTCTATCGGCGGCCTCCACGGAGCGCCAGCACCAGATGCAGCGTGTCGCCGCCCTTGAGGTCGTAGTCGGCCGCAGTCTTGTCGTCGGTCCTGCAGTTCGATGCGTCAGCTAGAAGGCAAATCGGAGGCACCCATGATGAAAGAATGGGAAAACAAAAAAAGGGCCATACATTTGCTTGCCGCCGTAAATGAGGCGCTGCTGCACCG
>JAPFSE010000734.1:0-40367 GCA_030777785.1 Beauveria caledonica | reverse complement strand
CAGGCCATGTCCTGCCACCGCCTCAGCGTCGGGCGGTCGCGCAGCGCGCCCGCCACCGACACCACGTCGGCCAGGCCCAGGTCGAGCGTGAGCCCGAGCACGCCCTCGAGGCACAGCTGCGCTTCCTCAGCCATGGCCACGCGAGACCGCAGCGTCGGCGCCAGGATGCTCTCGTTATACGACGGGATGACGCGCTGCACGGCTGTCGGGATCAGCGGGAGGAAGCCCACGCCCGCGCCGCCCTTGCTGCTGTTGTTGCCGCCGCCGCCGCCGCCGCCCAGGCCGTCAACGGCCGCTGCGTAGATTTGGTCCGCCGCGTACGTCGCCGGCGCTATGGCCACGGTGCCTAGGTACCCCGTGTCGTTGCGCACGTACACGCTCTCGGCGAGCTTCCACGCAGCGCCGCCGCCCTGCGAGTGCCCAAAGCTCACCCACTCGTCTGTCAGCCGCGCGCCAAAGAGACGGCGCGCCGCCGTGACGGCATAGTGCACGTCGCTCGCGTGCGCCGGCAGGAAGAGGTACTTGTGATCCGTGTAGTTGTTGCCGAGTCCTGCGTAATCAGTTGCCACGATGGCGTAGCCGCGCCGCAGCGCCGGCTGCCAGGAGCCGTAGTCGTAGAGCGCCGCGCCGTTGGACGGTGCGCATCCGCGGAATATGCCCACCGTGCCGTGTGCAAACGCCGCCAGTCTGTATTTCAGTGGCGCTTCGCCGTCGCCGTCGGCCGGAATATGCGGCGTAAACGGAAAGGCGATGAAACCGGTCACGGGGACGACGCCGCCGTCGGCGTCAACAGACACATACTGGAAGCGGTATGTGGTCGCTCCGCCGTCCAGTGTGAGTGTCTCGGGGTCCACGGGCTCCAGCTTGAGCACGTCGCCGGGCTGCGACGAGGTGCGGGAAAAGTTGGCCGCGGTGGCGTAGAAATCGACGTCAAAGTCGCGTCCGACGGCATCCCGGTCGGCGGGAATGGTAAGTGCGAGGCGAGCTAGGCATGCAGAGCCGCAGGCGTGTGACTCGGCGGTCGCTTGGGAGACGTCAAAGTTGGCGACCTGCTCGGCGAGGGCGGCCAGCGGTGCGAGACAGACGAGGACTGCGAGGCAGCGTGTAAGTCGGCTCATAGTTGAAGGTGTGTTTGGTGTCACAGCCAAAACAGCAGCTGTGGTGTTGCTGTCAAGTAGCGAAATGAAAAGAGTAGACACATGGTCGTTCGCTAATCTTGTAACATTTCTGGCGCTATTTGGTCAACTCAAATGCGGACATTTACTGCGTCATCGACATCTCCGTTCCTGTCGGTAACTAGAGGCCCCGCTGGCCGGCATTTCTCGGTATCGCGCACCGGGCTAATGCCGCACACCCACCGTCCAATGAACTTCCCTCTCGAACCCAAACCAAGCCATGAGCCTCGGCAGTCCTCCGCTTGCCGCAATCTCTCTCTTGCAATAACGTAATGGCTTCGCTGGAGGAACGCGGCAAGCTCCATTTGCCTATTACAATGCGTAGGCTCACTACAATTCCGGTTGGAAAGCCCAATGTCTGTTAGCTCAATGCCTGATTAGGAAAATCTGGGCCTGATTAGCTCTCACAACAATGTTGCTGTTGTGTTCCCCTCCACTCGGCGCAAACGCGGCAATGTCTTGGACGCCGCTCGAAGCATTGTTTAGATTGATGAATATGCCGGACCGATCTTGTGACACCGAAGCGACAAGTTCTGCTCCTCCTCCCCCCAGTCGCTGCTATCCACCTCGGAACCAGACTCGATAGTGGTACTATCCAGGCTCTGAGACAGTTCCGCACCGGTAATCGGCCGTCTTAGCTGCACTGAGGACCCCGATGCAGCTGCTTGCTCCGACAGGATCTCGGACTCTTCATCTTCAAACTCCGTGGTCGACTCCTCATGCCCGGGCCCGTCATCGTTCCTTGTGTCGTTTTCGTAGTTGGTAGCCGCCGCGCTGTCGACACACCCAAGTGGCATCACCGGCCGCTTCCGGAAGAACCTCTCTGCAAACTCCCTTTTGCGCCGCTCCTCCATCGACTCCTCTTCGCTACAACCGTTTGACTGCATTGTGGCGTTGCGTGTACGTAGCATCCTGTGCGACATCGGCGTCAGCGTCAGCTGCTGCTGCTGCTGCTGTTGCTGCTGTCGATGTCGTTGATGTAATACCAGCAGAGACGGACACCACCGCAGCCGGGGGCACGCCCCCAGCTCAAGGTGACGGTTCTTATCCTCCTGGATGACGCCGCCGCAGGCGGGCGGCTCGTCTGTTCGGCGGCTCAACCGCGGCCGCGAATCAAAGTTGCCTTGATCGATGACAATGTACTGGTAGCGCGCCCAGAAGCAGCGGCACTCTTCCCACATGAAGAAGTACCGGACCTTGCAATAGGGGCAGAAAAGGTAAACTGGTCTGCACATGGGGCGCGATCTGCGGTTGTACACGTAGGTTCCGAAATGAAAGGAACGGGCTCTCCCGTTGTTTCGAAGCTCGGGGCTCAAAATGGTACGAGTTATCGTGATCGTCGTAGCCCGTTTGCTAATTATGTATATGTCAGACTGCTCAACTCCACGTCTCCGAATCCCGGAAAACAAAGAAAAAGGCCAAAGAGGATATCGGAAAAGAGATGCTTCAGAGGATATATTTTGAGAGAGAAGAAAATTCGAGATATAGTCATGTAACTAGAATGATGTGAAGTGGTGAAAAGGATGGAGGAGTGTAAACACGACCAACTGTCACTCGGCAGCCAAGTCACCCCCTCCGGCCTGGCAGCTGTCAGAGGCCCGACCTCGTCTCGAGCGCCGACGAGTGAACACAAGGTGAGAACCAACGCCCTGTTCTGCCAAGAAGCTCGCCTTCTCATGAGAACAAGATGCAGGTTGCCGGTGTTACCTCTTCGCCGCACATCTGGCCAAAATTGGACAAAGCGCAGAAGCCAGGCAACCTTGCGGGCGCCGCAGCCTCCAGTCCGCAGTCGCACAAACCAACGACAACCACCAGGGCCCAGATCCCATTGGTAATGGCTTCTCGCAATTTAAACAGTCACACAGGAAAAAGGGTCGAGAACAGCGCCCTGACACCCTTGGAACATGCTCGGTCAAGTGCTCAAACATGCTTCTTTTTATAGCGTGTATATGTACAACAGTGCCCACATGGACGCGGGAGAACACCTAAACCATGAATGCAAAAAAGAAAAGAAAAAGAGAACGCCTATGGTGTCAATGAAACAGGAAGGTCGGACTTATTCCGATCGCGAGTTCGAATTGGTCCCTTAGGCCTTCTTTCCCTTCTTGGCCTTTTTCCTTGACGACTTGTCGCCAAACGTCTCCTCATACACCTCGCTGGCGGTTGCGGCCGCCTTGCGCTTTGTCTTGCCCGATTTGACGCTCACAACGCCCGCAGCTTTGCCGTCTTTAATGGCGTTCTTCATTTTCTTCTCGGCCTCTTCCCACGCGGGGGCGTCACCATCAATGCCGTACTGGTCCAGCGGCAACGAGTCAATCATTTCGCGCTGCTTTTTGCGCAGCTGCTGCAACGCCTCATTGCCGCCCTCCTCCAGCTCGTCGTCGAGCGACATCGTCAACGGCGCGTACTTGTCAGCGACCGCCTCATCGTCGTGCGCGCCGCTGGCATCGGCGCGGCTGACGCCCACCTGCTGCGCCTTGGGCATCTCCGCGTCCACGGCGGCCGAGACGAGCGTCGCAAAGTGCGTCGTCACCTTGCGTAGTATCTTGATGAACATGGCCATGAGCTGCGGCGCGGGCACAGTGAGGTCCTGTGAGGTCGCGTCAAAGTCCTTGCGTTGCAGACCCATGGCCATGACGATGCCCTTTTGGATGCCTGTCAGGTTCACGCCCTGCTTGAGCTTGCCATTGAAGTAGAGGCTGGCAATGGTGGGGAGCAGGTCGAGGATGACATGGTAGTCTAGCATGTTGTTGGCATACGACTCTAGGCGCTTGAGATCAAATGGCGACATGTAGCGATCCAGCTCCTCCTTGGTCAGGGGCGCAACTTCCGTGCCGTCCAGCCTGGCGCCAGCAGAGGCAGCCTCGTCAATACTGAGGGCCATTTGAACGTTGAATGTGCGGAAATGATAAGAGAGGAGAGAGGCAAATCGCTTTTGGAAATCGCGTGAAAACTCGCCGAGCCAGCTCGACTCTTCGCCCGTCTCTAGAGGCCGCAACATGACGCAGGTATGCTCACCCGTTAAATCATTGGCCGTTTGACGCAGGTAAACTGGGGCGAAGGAGGATCGCTTCCAGAACTTTTGCAGTTCTTTGGTCAGGCCGTAGCTGACACCGATGTAATCCAGCTTCTCCGGTCGCTTCTGCGACAGGCTGGTAAACAGGGGCGGCATCTTGCTGACGTCACGGACGGCAATCTTATCATCTAATAGCGACGTTTTCGAAAGCTCTGCATCCGTAGCTCTGCTGACCCGGTCGTCCATGACTTGGTCCTCGTCCTCGGACAAGTTGGCAAACTTGCCCTCGTAGTAGTTGATGAGGAGCTCGAGGGCCTTGGAGCCGTAGCCCTGGGACATGTATTCGGGATTGGTCGCGATTCGCACGATACGAGCACCGGAAAGCGTGGCAAAATTCTCATCTTGAAACTGTTGGCTGACGAGCCAGGGAATCAAATCACCGTGAGGTCTTTGGCCGCGACTCAGGCTGTTAAGTACACTTTCTCTGCTGATCTTACCCTCGAGTGCGACTTGGATCACACACAGAGGCTCGGGGAGCCTGCTAGTCTGGTCAGATCGAGGGGCAGTCAGGACGAAAAGCTCGTGAGCGGGCGCATCGCTCATCAGTTGCAGATCATCCGGTGTATTCTTGTAATGGCTGGCCACGTAAAGCGCGACCATTTGCTGGAGGAAGGCCTCTGAAACGTGGTGGAAAGAGAATAGGGTATCGCGGTTGATGTTCCAAAGCTCGCACTGGGAGGGATCAGGGGATCCGGCCTTGACCTTGGGTAGCTGAGCGTCGAGACATAGCAGCTTGTTCAGCCACTTTTCGACACTATCTCCCTGCGCGTAACGAATAGGCTCGGAGAGAGTAATCTCGCGCAGCTTGCGGCCGGCCTGAAACTCTTCGCCCTTGGCCGCGCGTCCAGTAGCACGATCAGCAATTTCGGTATCAGCACCACCAGCAGAAGCGGTGCGCGACTGCTCTCGCAGTTGTTTAATGAGCTTGAGCGACAAAGAGCGACCGGTACCTTCATAACCGTTGATGGTAGATGCCATGAAGACCAGATAAGGGCCCATCAGTTTGCGGATAAGCGGCAGAGGGATGGCAGCAGCCTCATCAATGACAACCAGCTCAGCCTGTCCGAGAACATGAGCGTCTTGTGGGCGGATATACTGAATGGTTTGGCGGTGCTGGCGGTGAATATTGACACGAACGATGGCCTTGTTGAAGTCAGGATTCGTGCTCTGAATAATAGAGTAATCGGTATGGTCGGCGTAGCCCAGAGCATCGAAACCCTTGAAAACAAACTCAAACAACGTCTTCAAGTTTTCCGGCGACGGGGATGTGATGAAGATGTTGCTGTAGCCGTGAGCTACCGCGGCAGCGACGGCAACGCCGAGCGCGGCCGACTTGCCGCGACCTCTGGCGGCGGTCAGGGCCACCGTGCTGCGCAGCGTCTTCTCGGCAATGGCATCGGTAAATGTGAGGAGTGCCTTGGCCTGATCGACGGTGCGGGCGAGCTTGACGAGGGAGCCGACAGGCTGGCGATCTTGAATGTCCTCCTTGATAGCTGCTAGCTCGCGCTGGGCAGGCGTCGTGCTTTCATCCCTGTCGGGAGGCGGGAGAGCCTTGACGTCCTTGCCGCCCGAGATGGGAAGCACGTTGAGCTCATCGTCGATGACGAGGCACGACTCGCAGCTGCCGAGGGAGAGCAGGAAGCGCTCGTTGAAGCGGGCGACGACGTCGGCGTGGGCTTCGGTGCGGTACCGCGAGTGCACGTCCATGGAGAGGTTGTAAAGCTGGCGCAGCGAGCTCATGCCCTTGAGCAGCAGGATAACGAGACCGCCACCCTCGACCGTTTCGATAGTGCGCGCGAGGGTGTTGGGCGTCACGGCCTCAAAGTCCTGCAGGATACACATGCCGAAGGTGTTGCCGAGAATCTTGTCCGTCTCCTTGTAGTAGGTGTATCGAATGTTGTGCAGCGAAATAAACAGCTCAAAGGGGTCTTCGTCGTTGACTTCGCGGATTCCCTTTCTTATTTCACTTTTGATCTTGGCCTCGCGCTTCTTTCGGTGACTGCAATTGGTGTGAAATTAGCCAAATCGAAATCTTCGAGCTGAAGAGCACGGCCACTCGCATACCTGGTAAAGTTCAACAATTTATTTTTGTACGCCCACAAGACAGACTTATTCTGCTTGATATCGACGCGCGACATGATATAGTGTAGACGCACAATTACATCTTTGCTGTGGTCGCCGACAACGACAAAGAAGCTTCTCTTCTTTTCTTGCAGGCCATTTCGTATCAAGGCGCCGATACGGGGATCGCTGTGAGAGTCAGCTCCAGCTCTCCAATGTCCTAAAAATCTGATTTTTGTTTTCTTTAGAAGTCATTGATTTTACTCACACTTGTTTTCGAGCAGACATGGTGCCGGCTTCGTCAATGTTGCGGTTGAAGTCGATCAAGGCAGTCCAGCAACGGCAGAAAAAATGGCCGGCTTAGAATTTGGCAGCGGGCAAAATCCAAAATTTTGGCGGGCGGTTGGCTTTCTGCCAGGCGGTGTGTCGCAGCGGCTCGAAGATTTTGTGGAGCCACTGAGACGATTGCTCACGACTTATAAGTAACTATCTACGGATACATGCTCTTACAATGGCATGGGCCCTCATTGATATGACCGAGAAGCTTGGCTGGCCATCGTGATGGGTTGCTCTCGCGGGAGAAAGCCGGATTATCAATCACCTTGATTTATGAGCTATGACTACGAGCATACACAAAATTGGCCGCGCGACTGGTTTGAAATCGTTTCTATGTTGGCAGCTTGCGGTTGCAATGTCTATGGATGATGCGGTTGTAGTGCGGAAAATGAAAAAGTCGAAAAACATCCCTTGGTAAAATGCCTGAGCCGAGCGCCCAGACAGACCACCTCGTAAATCAGCCCCAACCTGATGAAATGTGCCAGCATGGAAATCAACAAAGGAAAAGTAGAATTTAATATACACGTGCGGAAATTACTCCAAGCAAAGGTCGCCTCTATGTACGGTCAAGCTTGCGGCGCAGATTTCTCGTTCGCTTCATGAATTTCTTGTACTTCTTCTTCTTCATGCGCAGCTTGCGCTGGCGCTTGACGCTAATGGCCTCCATGGTCTCGCCGGCGGCGTGGTCTCCGTTGGCACGGCGCGCGCGGGCCTCGTCAAAGCGCAGCTGGCGCTGGGCAAGGCGTTCGATGAAGCTGCGCGGCTGTTCTTCGTTGATGATGCGGGGGCTGTGGGCGACGATGCGGATCTGGCCGTCGGCCTCGGTTGACTCCTCAATGGTGAACATGGCCTTGTAGACGCGGTGCTGAGGGTTCTCCTCGGCCGCCTCTGCGGCGGCGGCGGCCACGTTGCCTGTCTCGCCCTCTCCCGCAGCCTGAGCCATGGGCAAGGGCGGTGGGCGAAAGGGCAAGAAGTCGCCCGACATGGTATCGACCTGCAGATAGACGCTAGATTCGCTGCCGTCGGCGTTGCGGACTTCGAGGCGCTGCATGCCGCTTTGCAGCTGCTCGTCCTGGCCGCCAATCGTCATTTGGGCCATGGGGCCTTCGAGCTGGTCGATGGTGTCGGACAGGGTAGACATGGTCTCGGAGATGCGGCTGGCTTTGGAGCGGGCCGCAAAGATGGAAGCAAAGTGCTCGTCGGAAACTGTTCGCGGCATCGTCTGGGTGATGGATATAGGGCGGTGGAGCGAAAAGAAGCTCGACAGGCCGAGGGCTAGTGATGTTAGGGTCAGTTGAGAATTCCACATGTGAACACAGACGAGAGGTTGTCGGATTCGGGGAGCAGATAAAACTGCGTTGGATCTCCATTGCCTTTCGCTCTTTCTTGTTCCGTGACATACCTTCGTGGGACATGTGGTGCGTAGCAGGGACGCTGGGTAGCTTCTTGAACGAGGCATCACGGGCCGAAGCCTCCTTGCTCTTTCGTTTGCGCTTGTCGCCGGCGGCCTTGCCCTGATGCCGCGACGACGAGGCAGGGACGGACTGGCCGGCCGAGAACTCGCTGGAGCCGTTGTCGGAGCGCGAGGGCTTGGATGAGGAGAAGCGGCGCTGGTGACCGCGCATGACGACAGGAGCCGAGACGCAAGCAGCAGCCGCCGGGGGCGCTGAGGCGACGACGCGACGCACCGAGGACGGTAACATGGCGACGGATGCCAAGAGTTGTTGGCTTGATGGCAGGCGGCGATCGGGTTCGGTATGTAGGTGAGAAAGGGGAAGAAGAGCAGGTCAAGATGAAGGAGGGGGCATCGGATGGATCCTGATGCGGCACGATACGGGTTTTGGCCTGCGGTGCAGTCTTGCGTCGAAAATCCGGACCAGATAGATGGCAATCAGTCATCAAGGGCGGTAAAATGGGCTTGGCGGTCGAAAAGTCGGAGTTGGGTGAGGGGGTGGCCTAAGGCAGCGACCGCCAATCAGCGCAGCTTTCTCCACATATTGAAGTACTGATATCCGGACTGATCATCTGTTCCTACATTCGAAATACAGCGAAAAAGTCTATCGATAATTCAAAAAGTATAGCTAGAATTAAATCATTGGGATAATTTAGTACTTTTCAAAAGTATGTAATTTAGTGATTTAAATTTAAAAGCAAGACGTATGTAGATAAGGAAATCATTAGGTACCCCTACTCTAGCCGCAGAAAAATAAATGGAGACATGGCCTACGTTACGATCAGGATTGGATGTCATGTCGAGCAAGCCACGCTCCCTCGAGCCGGCAAATTGAAAACACTTCACCGTGACGCCCTATCGTCACAGAACCCGGCTTTTCTCGATCTCAGCTAGTATCGCATCCATCTGAGAGCCCGACCTGAGTGGTACACTGGACCACTCATCCCACCACTGCGCAGAACGCGGCGGCCAGAGTGCATCCCATGCCTTTTTGCACGTGTGCCATTCTTCACAATTCATCTCCCCCTGCAGTTCCCCCAAGGCCCCTTTTCGCCTTTTCACATCCAGTTCTTTGGCTGTGACGTTGCCTGTCGAGTCTTTCTGAACTATCCACCTCCTCGCGAGCCAGCATAGCCACCTGCCAAGGCCAACAAACGACCCCCGGTAATCGCCATATGGGCGAAGCTGCAGCGTGCGCAGGTTGTTCGTCCTACCGAGTATGCCGAATATGGATAGAGCTAGGTTCGAATCGATGGCGGCTTCCCGGTACCGGACCCGGAGCTCTGGAACCGTAAAGTCCCACCCGGAGCCGAATGACAACAAGACGAAGCCGTTGTTCATATTTTGCGGGGAAATGCTCGAGATTTTGAGATGCAAAGTCAGGCTCTTGAGACGTGGCAATCTTCCGAGACAGTGATAGATGATCGTTTCGGTATCGCCTTGTCCTCTGGCCACCTGCACTTCTAGCTCCTCAAGCTGGGGACATTGTCGCGCGAGTTCATCCGCAGACACGATTGACAGCATCGATGAGTCTGAGCCCTGGCGGTCCTCATTAGTACTCAAAACCTTCAGCCTACGTAGTGTAGCCAATTGACGGGGCATGATGGTGCTCAAGAATGACACCTTGATTGCTCCATGAAAAGTAAGGCTCTGGAGGGGAAGGAGAGTCTCTAGGAGCTGAGTCAATGCATGGTTCATGCCCACATCTTCCTGGCCGGTTGAAGAGTGTGATCCAGCAGAGATTTCTAGTGACGATAGTGCTGTCATGGGGCTTTGACGCGCGATCTGTACTAGCTGTTCCACGGTCGAACTGTGAACTCGTGGCCTCAGTGTGAGCGACTGTAGCTGGCTGAAATTTGTCCGGCGAGTCCATTTAAGGAGCTCATCCGGCACTGGGCAAGTGCTTAGAATCAATTCCTGAAGGTGACCTCGAGTGGGCTGTTGCCTACTATCCGCCTCGACAAGAGACGACGGGAAACCTTGCCAGGGTGGGCGTGGAATGGTGCTCATAGGAGTCTGCGAGCCTTGCATGCTGGCCCCTAAGATGCACACATTCGTGAGCCTCGGTGCCAGACCAGCAGCCATTTCCATGATGGCCTCTTCGTTATAGTCGACGACCTGTTCGTAGCGGTACAGCGAGGTGACAGCCACAACACTATAAAGACAGGGGGAGGTGGCGAGTGCGATGTCATCTGGGTGCATGGCTGGCCTCTGCGCGAGCTCAGAGTGGATGAGACTGCGGAGGCCAAAGTAGCGCATATGCAGACGACTCTGCGGGTGATTTTCGTGGAGTTCGGACAAGAGTGCCTGCGGAAACTGGTCCGGGGACGCGAACACGACGTCCTCCAGCTGCAGCAGCTCCTTGCAAAGCTCGACTAGAGCTTGCCATGGCTGCTCATCTGGCCACTGTGTCGACGGACTCGGAAGAGCTGGGTGAATGCAAAGCGGATTGTCCATTCCGCTGAGCAGCTCGGGGTGTTCATCATCGACTCTGTCGACAATGTCCCCTAGACCCGACCATGCTCCCTTGCACATTTGCTCGGGATCATAGCCTGCCTCGGCTTCTTGCTCCTCTTCTTCCGCCGATATAGTCTCCCCTGCTATTTTGATAACGCGCAGGAATCTAGTTCGACCCCCTGTCTGGATGGCCTGTCGCCAACGCTGCATGTCACGATGGAGCTTCTGCGGTCCGCGTATAAAGATGTTCATCCGGCGGAACCGCTGGGGGTCTGTGGCATTGCGGCACGTCTGGCTGACCAGTGCGAAGGCGCAGAGGCTGCTCTTTGTTGTCGGTTCATACTCGGCGAGGTGCTCGCAAATGCTAATTAGCAGATGCTGAGGCAGTTGCTCCAGCCTGGATTTTGCTGAAATGCGATTCATGGCCTCCATTATGGAGTGGATGACAGGCGAGAAATGTGCAAGACTTGGATGATTGAAAATGGATATAGACAGATACGCTGCTGTGTAATCTTTGCTTCGACCTGGGAAAGGGGAACCAAGCATGTCTGTGTATAGCGCAGACGGCCGAGCCCATCTGGGGAGGGGGCACCGGGAAGATAATGTTACACAGAGTCATTACCCCTCACTTGCAAAGTGTGGCGCGTCCTATTTTGGAACCACGGCTTCTGACCATTGACAGAACATCTTGGCGCTCAGCACACTCCAACTCTGATCACCTTGAGGATCTGGATTGCCACGTACGGCGCAGCGATACTGCTTGTTGACAAACAAAACTGCCGTCAGTCTAGTCGCTAATCTTTCACAGAGCGCGGATACTATAAAAAAAGCACAAGCAATTTAACATGCCTTCTACAGCAAATTAAAGGATATGGCGAGCAAGGAAACATGGTTTCTATAGCCAACACGGAAGAATCCACCACCTAAGCCAGGTATCGAATGTTGGTTTGGCTACCACACGTATATGGGCGGCTGTAGCCTCCTTTCAAAAAGAACTCTGTAGCCTCTGGTGCCAATACCGTCGCTGTTGGGGTCATACTGAAACAGAGCCATCCCGTCGCTCGTCTGTTGTATCTTGCCTGGCTGTGGCGTGGAATAAGGAACCGCGGTAAATCTGGGCATATGGCCAAGGTGTTCAGCTATTCTCTTCATAATCTCTCTGACGCGATTCGGGTAAAGCCAGATGTTGTGGGAGTGTTCAGTCCCAACATAGACGGGCGACATGATCCAGACAACCGTGTTGCCAAGGGTAAATAGGGTCCGGTCTACGCCGGGACCTACAGGCTGGGCGTATGTGAAGGAAAGTCGGCTCTCGAACCAGCGACGTAGCGGCGGCGGCAGGATAGGCCGAAGGACGCGGGTACCGCTGATGTGGTCGAGCACTCTCTGGGTAAAGACAGGGTCGTTGATGGCGTCGTGCTCGCCTGTCAAGCGATACGGCCCGTTGGAGTATTTCTGCCAGAAGTGTGCCTATTTTTGGACACTGTCAGTCAATGTTTTCGGAAGAAAGTAGGTATTCGACTAGGTCAAGTCAAGGGCCTGGAGAGGGTGCCCAGGAGGAGACCTACCATCCACACGGCTCGCTCGGATGCGATGACGACCTAGTACTGAATCAGCTTTTGAGATGCTCTGGGGCGGAGAGGGCAGTCATACGACGGTGCAGCCCGTGAGTCCCGCGGCCAGAATCTGAAACGCCCTGTTGCCAAACTGAACCTGCTGGCTGAATGCGCATTCACTGGCTACAGCAATGAGCACATCAGCCAATCTGTTGCCTTTCGAGTTGAGCGAATGTAGGAATGGGAAATACCTTCACGCACTGTAGGCAGCGGAGAACCATAGTACGCATTCTCTCTGCCCTCGGAAACGTCCCACAGGTAGCTGTTCGCCTCGGCAGTGGTGGGCCACCTATGACCAACGGGCTCCCACTGATTTCCGGCCTTGTAGTTGAAGATGCGCTTGAACAAGGTATTATTGAGAGACGTTTCGAGCCGGAGCTCGTCGGTGCTGCGGCGATTGACTGAGACTGCGCAGAGTCCTTTGCATGGGTCCAGTTCACATTGTGGTACGCAGTCTTGGCCGGCAATTTGTTCCTGGCGAGGAAGAAGAACGGAGGCGTTTGACCATTGCCTTGTTGTGTACCTAGATTTAGTACCCAAAGCTCGAGGTTGAGCAATACGGAATACACATACGTGCTTGGGATGATGACCGCCGTCACCAATGCAGCGAGAACGGGCAGCAGACGCATCATGATTCAGTTGGCTGGCATCGCTACCATGACTGACAGCGTCAAAGAAGTGGTTCCCGAGGAGTTGGATAAATAAAGAGTTTAAAAGAACCCACGAAACCAAAGATAAGAGCCTAGACTTCCGTGATAGCGTCGGTAATGCTTGTTCGGAAGCACCAATGAGTTCAGCTGCAGTGCCAAGTTATGCAGCGGCTCATCACACCCAAACCGGAACATGACTCCAAAGCCGAGCATTCAATAAAACAAAAGGTGGCAACTCAGCCGTAGCCGTCTCCCCCAAAATATTATCACACTGCAGGAAGTTGCTATATTAAGCTCAGTTTATATGTATCTGTTGCAAAAGAGACAAGAGACTCGCAGCTAATATTGATTGCTTGTCTTTGTAAGACCTCTTGGCAAAGCCCAACCCCAGCAAACTACTCGGAGAATCCATGCCGGTCTTTTGCGACCTAACTATGGGCATCAATTCATTGAATCTGCCCGGCAACGCAATCCATTGAGTATGCGGGGATTCTAGAACGCAAACGGCTCGCGGTCAAGTTCCATGGTTAGTTGTTCAACATCCGAGCATCAATGCGCCTTTGGGCTATCGGGTGCGCAATCTACGCCGCACTGAACCAAATAGAGACTGTGAGAGTAATTATTGGCGTTAGCACCCTTTCTTAAATACCGTGGCAAAACCCGGTGCGTATACTTGAGGGGATAGCCGGGTCCTACTTTACTGCCCATTGATCACTATCCAGCTTAATGATGAGATGATGATACACTGGCTCAATATGTATTTGCTCGAAATAATTTCAAACTTGGTCGTTTGCTCTTTTCTATTCACCCAACTCGTATACGCCGAAAGCCACGTCGACTCCCCCTTTGATCCCTTTGCAGCCAGCTCGCGTTGCCCTGTCCCTTGCAACAGCGAACTCACGCAGTGGTCGCAGCTCTCCTCCCTCCGCGAGCTTTCCTCGTGCAATTCCACCCTTATCTTCCGCTGCAATCTCCACAACAAGGCCCCCGAGGTGCCCGTGCAGGCCTGCGTGCCTCTGTCCACACCAATCGAGGCGCCGTCGGCCTGGCGCCGCTCACTGAAACTGCGCCAGTTTTTCTTTCCCTTTGACAAGAGAAAGCGCGCGGCTGTCAATGCTGAGCCCGGATCCAAGAATGTTCAGCTCTTTCGGTGGGCGTCGGACGGCAGGACACTGTCGCTCGAGGACATGGCTGCTGCCGCGTCGGCGCTGGCGGAGCAGCTCAAGGCGCGGCCCAACGACGGCGGCGATTCTGTGCTTTTTGCCAAGCGAGGCAGCACCATCATGGGAGCGTTTGCCGGGGCCGAGCTGCAGAAGCAGAACGTTTCAGAGATTGTGGACAGGTTTGCCAAGTGGAGCGGCGGACAAGACGGCGAGGGGACGCAGACTGCTGCCCAGATCTGCGATGAGGACTCGTTTACCAGCCAGATCTTAGGCATCTTCATGGACACGCAGGGGAATCTCGCCAGCGTTCAGAGCAAGCTCCGGGACTGGGCACAGGCCAAGTGTGTCGAGTCGAAAGACGCCTTATCCGAGACGTGGAGAGCGGTGTCCGTCTCGGTGGTACCCGGCCAGGATATCATTGAGGGTACCCGCGACGGCAACTCTAGCAGTTACAGCAGCAACAGCAACAGTAGCAGCAGCAGTCTGGGACCGCTCGGTACTTGTAAGACGACCGACGCCAAGCCGGGTGACGGCTGCTGGAGCCTAGCCCAGCGTTGCGGCATCAGCGTCGACGACTTCCAAAAGCACAACGTCGACGGCATATGCGACAGTCTCACGGCCGGCCAGCACGTGTGCTGCTCCGCCGGCGCGCTGCCCGACTTTTCGCCGCAGCCCAACCCGGACGGGTCGTGCAAGACGCACACGATCCAGGCCGGCGACATCTGCGACGCGATTGCCCGACGCAACGACATGACGGTCGACCAGATCAACGCGCGGAACAAGAGGGTATGGGGCTGGACGGGCTGCCGCTACCTCATCCCGGGCTCGACGATCTGTCTGTCGCCAGGGGAGCCGCCGATGCCGGCGTCCATCGCCAACGCGGTCTGCGGGCCCCAGGTCCCGGGCACGAGGCGGCCGGCGAGCATGGACAGGCTGGCCGGCCTCAATCCGTGCCCGATTCGGGCGTGCTGCAACGTCTGGGGCCAGTGCGGCATCACGAGAGACTTTTGCGTTTCCGCGCCGGCGGACACGGGCGCCCCGGGCACGTCGAAGCCCGGTGCGAATGGCTGCATTTACAACTGCGGCATGGACATTGTCAACAACGAGACCCCGCCAAAGAGTTTTATCAGGGTTGGGTATTTCGAGGCGTGGAATCTCCATAGGCCTTGTTTGCACATGCGTGTACGTGGGCGCAGTTGGACGTCTCAAGTTGGCAGATGACTGACAAGACAAAATACAGGCGAACCAGATTAATACGAATCGCTACACGCATATTGTAAGGTTTCAAAGAATCCATGCTCTTTGAGAGACTTACTGGGCATCTCACTGATGGACTCTTAGCACTTTGCGTTTGGCAACATTACAAACGACTACAAAGCCGACGTCTCCGGCGCGCAGGACCAATTCGACAAGTTCAAGGCCTTGAAGAATGTCAAGCGCATTCTATCATTTGGTGGATGGTCCTTTTCCACAGACGCCGACACGGCCCCCATCTTCCGCAAAGGAGTCACGGACGCGCAGAGACAAGCCTTTGCCACCAATGTCGTGTCTGTACGTATTCACAACGCACAGATTTGCATTCTCCAACGGGGCTGACCGTCTGCTAGTTTATCAAAGACCACGGACTGGATGGAGTAGACTTTGACTGGGAGTACCCGGGTAAGCACAACTAATCGACACCCTACGTTTCTCCTTGCCGCGACTAATCATCAAGTCGTGCAGGCGCCCCGGACATTCCTGGTATACCACCCGGTGACCTCCGCGACGGCGAGAGGTACCTCCAGTTCCTCAAGCTCGTCCGTGAGCAGCTTCCCAAAGATAAGCTGCTGGGCGTCGCCGCTCCAGCCTCGTACTGGTACCTCAAAGGCTTCCCCATCAGCAAGATGAGCGAGGTGGTGGACTACATCATCTACATGACGTACGACATGCACGGCCAGTGGGATTATGGCAACCGATGGGCCACGTGAGTTTTTGCTTCCTACAGAACAGTACGCTCTCAAGATGATTCGCAACGAGACTAACACAGCACTTTTCCACAAAAAGACCGGGATGCGACGAGGGCAACTGTCTGCGCTCGCACGTCAACACAACCGAGACGAAAAGCGCGCTCGTCATGATTACAAAAGCCGGCGTGCAGGCCAGCAAGGTCATCATCGGCATGCCCTTGTACGGACGCTCCTTCAAGATGGCGCACGAGGGCTGCTGGGGGCCCTCCTGCCACTTTGTCGGCCCCGAGTCGCGGGCCCGGCCGGGACGCTGCACCGGGACCCGCGGCTACATTTCCAACTTTGAGCTGCGCGAGATCATGGCCACCACCAGCGACGATGCCGAAGTGCACTCGACCGAGGACGGCGACATCTTGGTGTACGACAGGACGGAGTGGGTGGCGTGGATGTCGCCCGGCATGTACCAGACGCGCACCGACTGGGTCAGGGGGCTCAACTTTGGCGGCACGTCGGACTGGGCCATGGATCTAGACGCCAGCTACAATGACGGCGACGGCGACGGCGACGGCAACGGCCCGGGCGGTGGCGACGGCGGCGACGGGTACTTGGTTGTGAGCCCGGACCTCTGGAAGCAGGACGAGCCCGTCATCTCGTGCTACTCGCCGTGTACGGTCGTGCTGCCCCCGCTGGTGCTCGACAAGCCGACGACCATTTCGATGAAGCCCGAGACGGTCACGTTTGAGGAAAACTGGTCCACCACCATTACGGTCAGCGGCCAGGTCGTCACCACCAGCGCCGTCAGCATCACCACGACCGTCGTCACTGTACCCCCCGTCACCACGACCGAGATTAATCTCTGGGGGGTCGTCTGGCGCAACGACAAGGACGACAACGTCTTCAACCTCACAAGCAGCGTCGTCTTCCCACCCGTTACCTTGACCAAGACACGCACCGACGACGACGACCGTCGTCCGCCCATCACATGGACCTATAGTCCTCGTCCGCAGCCTACACCCGACGACGATGACGACGACGACCACGGTCCAAAACCGCCGCCTCCTCCTCCTCCTCCGCCGCCGCCGCCGCCTCACCCTCCCAAGGTTACCATGAAGGCTGGCCCCCCCAAGCCCAAGTGTAAGCCGGGCCAAAAGTGCAGCAAACCCTGCCGCGCAAGCTGCGACCCGCGCAAGACCAAATGCGTCGGCATTTGCGGCTGCATCGGTCCCTTTTGCGGCAACGGCCACTGCGTCGGGCCCTTTTGTCGTCCAGGCAATTGCGTCGGCGTGGGGTGCATCGGCGGCGGCGGAGGCGGCGGCGGAGGCGGGGGGGACGGCCCCGAGGAGTGCCGTAAACGCTCGTACATTTCCGACTGTAGCGTCCCCTGCGCTGTCAAAAAGTTGCCGTCCACCACTACGACGACATGCCGGAAAGCGACGTGCAGCAACACGCGCTATGGCTGCTCCATCACCGGCACCACGACGACCAGCACCACGACGGCTTCGTATGTCAACCCTTGTCCTTTTCCTTTCCGTTGACGGAACTGTGTACTTTCTGCTAACACGATGGAACCAGCTGCGGACCTCCAGTCTCGTTCCGGCCTTATAACCCCAACAATCTCGTAGCAAGCGTCGGCGACGGAGGCGAAGGCGGCATCGTCCTCGAGACGGGCGACTACACGCCTCCCACCAAACCGACCAAACCGACCAAAACCACCAAAACCACCACCACCACCAAGACGAAGCCGGTTCCTACCAAACCCCCTTGGCCGACCCTCACGCCTGGCATCGGCCGAGGACCCTACTGCTTTCGCGAGAACAATTCCAACGGTCGTTACGGCGAGTTCGACACCCGCACAGTAACGTCCGTGATCCTGAGCCTCTGCCCCTACAAGGACCTCGTCTCTGGAAACAGCTTCGGCTACGCCTCTCTCCACAAAGCCTCTGGGCTGCTGGGCTACGTGCGCTGGGCGCGCGACCAGAGCGGCTGCGCCCCAAAGGGCGTCGTCAAGATGGGTGACCTCTGCGTCGACGCATTGCGTTTTATCGGCCAGTCGTGCGGGGACTTTGACGATCCCGACCACAGCTACGGCGGCGCTTTCGTCGAGAAGCGGTATTATGGATGCGTCGAGTGGTATCTGGGCGTTGATAAGGAGAGGAAGCTCATGGAGGCCGAGGGCATGGTGAACACGACGGACCCGGAAAGTCAGGCTATACCGACGTTTACGGCAGTGTGGGGTGACGGCGCGACGCCGTTGGAGACGGGCGAGTCGCGTATTGATCTTTTCAAGAAGCAAGACTGATGAGCGTCCCGAGTTGGATATGATGATGATTCTTCAATTTGTATGTATCATAATTCAACGCATGGTTCTAGTCATGTAGGATGCAAGGGCTGTAGGTCCTAGGTCTGTCGACTTCTTATCAGAAATGAGAAACAGCACAACGCTCGGATAGAGAAAAGAAGGGATAGCTGGAAACTCAACAGCAAGGCAACATTGACAGGGTATTGTGAACAAAGGAATTTCATCTCAACCAGAGATGGCCGCTGAGGCTAGAATGCGAGACCAACCAAATTCCAGGCAATATCACTCCAAAAGAGCCGTAGTCTCGTCAACGGGCGTCACAGCCTTGGTTGTAATCTTCTTGGGTCGAATGTCGACAGTCTCGGGTTCGATAACATAACCGGGAGCTACATGGTCGTCCTCATCTTCCGAGTGATATGACTGTGCGCCATCTGCAAAGACGGAGGCGTAGGGGGATGGTTTCTGCTTTTGGATCAGTCGCGACCAGGGCATTGCGGGACGCTCAGGCCAGAGGCCGTGGCTGCAGTTGGGGCAGTCCGAGTCAATGGCCCGCGATGCAGCCCATTTTATGTGACCGTGAATGGCGAGACCGTCCCAGAGCGCGGCAAAAGCGAGGGCCACATGCGAGATGCTGTGCACCCGGTAATTAGCCTACGACCGTGTCCATGACCACCGACTTGGTCTTTGCACGTACAAGCTCAGAATCAGAGGAATCGTTGCATAAGCAGCAAGCATACTAAGCGCAGCCGAATTGCTCGATGACCTCCACGTATACACCAAGACAACCATAATGCCGGTAGCAATCGCAATGTCAAACGCAAATACGAGAAAGGGATGGGTGAGCTTCTCGCCGACCGAGTCAATCTCGTGCATGCCGCTCTCGACGGCGTCCTCGACGGAGCGCATGATGCCCTCGTCGTCGACGTCTTGGCCGGTGGACCCTTGGCGCGACTTTTTGCTCTGGCGGCGGAGGAGCCATATTCCTGCGACGGTGGAGAGGGACTGCGGGACGAGGCCGGTGACGGGAAAGGCGCGCTTGGACATGAGGCCGTGGGCGAGGAGCATGGGGAGGGCAGGGATGAAGGCGACCCAGGTGAGCGTCCGGAAGAGCTTTCCGTAGCGCGCCTCGAGGGAGGCCCAGCTGGAGGTGGCGGCCATGCCGGGTAGAGGTGCGGGTTACTAGTACGGCGTGCGGGTTGTGGTGCCGAAAGTCTGTTGGTAAATATCGAGTAAAAATGATGATGGCAGCCGACACTGGAGGGGTTGTGAATGCGGTGCAGGGTGATGGAAAGGAGAGAGCTGAGACTGCTTCTTTTTTTTTTCTTGCCAACATCGATGCTACTCTACATTGGCAAGGCAAAGTCACGCCATGCTAGCTTCCCAGAATCGAGCTGTTTTGATCATGGGAGATGGCAAGAGAGGCAAGAGCTTGGGCCGCGCATTGCTTTCCCTGCTTTCCCTGCCTACCCGTGAGCGGTGTCTTACTGGCAAGGGGGGTAAGTGCCAGTGGCTGCATTTTACCAGGACCTGGGTCAAGGACTGAGGTAGATCAGATGTTGTTGAGTCTGCCAAGGATGAGATATGCGCCTATCAATTTAGTCAACAATGGAGTGAAAACTGGACGCTAATATTCAGGGACCGCTCGGGAGTCCATTTTAGGCAATCCTATCCTGCCAATTGCAGTCTGTTGGCGCCGAGATTGGCGGGCAACGCGGGTCCGGCGGAAGCGGAGGCGGAGCTACGAGATTGGGAAGGGCGAGCTAGTGAGTAGTAAGTAGACTGGCGAATGGCAATTGTAGACAATCTCGTGCTTTAAAAAATGAGAGCACAAAGCAAGTCACAGATGAATACTCTCTTGAATAATTTTGACACTTTCTTTTTCTTCTCTTCTCTTTTTTTTATAGTCACCATGGTAGCCTTTCGTACAACCAACGCCCAGCAGTTGTCCCAGTGGCTTCTTTCTTAGCGCCGTTTGGCGGGGGGCGCGGCCCCATACTCATAATTTTTTTCCCTGAAATATGGGGAAAAAGCCTCTGCGCTGCTGGTTGTGTCAAGTCTGACAAGGAAGATGCCGAAAAAGGGTCAAAATCGCTTGCACCCTTTGTAACCTACCTACCTAGGCTTTTTTGCCCTCTCATTCTTCATCCTCACTGACATTGCATCTCTCATTCATTCGAGGCCATTTTCTATTCCTGCTACACGGCCCATCTCACGTTTCACAACTTGTTGCACTCATTCTGCCCCCGGCTTTGTCTTCCTTTGTCCTGGTACCTTTTCTGACCGCCGATATCGCCATCACACCCAATTGCACCCACAACCTCATCCGGCTCTCTTTGATATCGGCGTCTTTCTCTCTCCTTCTCTATTCATATATACTCATTCACCATGGTTGTCTCACTTCTTCGATGGTACGTTTGCCTCTCAAACCCCTCTCCCCCTGAACTTGTTTGCTGACACCGCCGCCGCAAAGGTACAACGGCCGCCTCGCCGCGCGCCCCCTCCTCACCCAGAGCATCACCACCGCCGTCCTGTTTGCCACGGGCGACATAACCGCCCAGCAGCTCGTAGACCAGCGTGGTCTGGAAAAGCACGACTTTGCCCGTACCGGCCGCATGGCCCTCTACGGTGGTGGTGAGTTTTCTTGTCCTTTTTTCCTCCCCTGTATTTCATGATGCGCCGTCCGTTTGCTTTTACAAACGATTCGAAAAAAAAAAAAGGGCATGAATCATGAAGCATGAAAAGAAAATAATGAAAGCTAACTTCACACACAAGTCGTCTTTGGTCCCGCCGCCACCACCTGGTTCAACTTTCTCGCCCGCCGCATCACCTCCCCCAACCGGCGCGTCGAGACCCTCGCCCGCGTCTTCGTCGACCAGTCCGTCTTTGCCCCCACCATGATTGCCGTCTTCCTCAGCAGCATGGCCACCATGGAGGGCAACTCGGCCAAGGAGCGCCTAGAGAAGACCTGGTGGCCCGCCCTCCGCACCAACTGGATGGTCTGGCCCTTTGTCCAGACCATCAACTTTGCCTTTCTCCCACTCCAGTACCGCGTGCTCTTTGCCAATGTCATTTCCATTGGCTGGAACAGTTATCTGAGCTGGGTCAATAGCAAATAACTTGCTTCCTAGATGATGAATACTTGTCCTTGTCTTTACTCTAAATTTGGGGGAAACGGGAATAAATAATAGACTATGATAATATTAGAAGCATATAGATTCGGAATACCATGTCCATTGCTCATCACAACAACAAGCTCATCAAAGTCACTGTGAAAACAGTCATGTAATATGTGTTCGTATATGCCTTCCACCTTCTCGTCTTCTTCCATTTCCCACGTGTACACCATCCATGACTGACTGACTGAGTCTACCCCCTGTTTATATACAAATGACATCTTCAAGCTTGAAAGAAAAAAAAAAATCGTACATGTCATGAAACAGTCTCGACCTCACCGCAAGACCATTAAACTTCCGTCTCAATATCCGCCTTTTGCTTCACCTCGTGCTCAAACAAGCCCGATACCCCGTCCTCCACCCTGCCCAGCTTATTCTTGACCCATTTCGCCGTGCGCGGAATCTTCCACTGCATGATGCCCCGGTGCTGGCGGTGCAGCGTCTTGGCCTTTTTCTTGTAGTCGCGCACCTGGTCCAGCATGCTCTGCTTGTCCGAGATACTGCCGTCGGGCAGCACCGCGTCCCTACCCGGGGAACTTGCCTTACGCCCGCGCCGGCCCTGGTGCTGGCTCTTGGCTTCCTCAGTCTCCGCGTCATTGTCTGCGCCCTCGTCATCGGAAGAGTCCTCGTCGTGGTCGCCATTGTTGTCCGCGTCCACGATGCCCGTCTCCTTTTCGAGGTCATCCGTCTGGAGAATGTCGCGCGCCGTGTCAATCACCTCCACCACTTGCCGCAGATGCTCGCTGCCGCTGGCCCAGCCCGCGTGCGCACTGCCCATGCCAGCCCACAGCGTCAGGCGGAGCTTGAGCGTCCCCAGCTTATCGCCGCACGTCTCCATGCAGTTGGACATGGCGCGCTTGTAGTCGCCTTTCCAGATTGGCAGGTCAATCTCCTGCTCCTCCTCATCGGGTATGTCCTTGAGCCACAGCACGCAGTACGCCGCAATGCGGTCACCCAGCAGACGCCGGCCATCCACAAACGTAATGGAGAAACAGCTGCTGTATCGCTGATGCAGCGCCAGAGCTACGTGCTTGCTCGATTTTGTTGCCCAGACAGCGTGCCCATCCTCCGTGGCAGAGGAATACATCTTTCCAGTACTAATATTAGTCTGCAGGCGAAGCTTGCAACTACGCAGCTCTTCCGGCACACCCGTGCCAATAGCCTTGTGGCGGATATCCAGCGTGCCGTACTGCCAGCCGAGTAGGTTCCGAGGTGCCTGAAGTGACACACTGCGCCACACCAGAGAGATGCGGATACGGCCATTGCCGATGCCGCCAGAGATGGGCCACCATCCCATGACCTGTGAGCGTTGTTTAAAGACCTGCGCTAGAGGAAGGTGCACGATTCCCAGTAGAGGGTCATCTTCATGTAGACGAGCGTCACGAACAGAAACATAGACCTCGCAATCGCGCCAATCTCTGATAAAGCGTTCGCAGCCTGCATTAAAGAACGGTTTGCTGTTTTGAGGCTTGACACGAGACTTGAAAGTCTTGCGATGATTAATGAGAATAGTGCAGTAGGAAGAGGGTAAGCCCTCGCCAGTCTCCTCCTCGTCGTCGCTGGCACCGCCAAACTTGGCCTTGGGCTCTTTGCTAAGCTTCTTAACTTCGAGACCAGTCAGATTATGGATCTGAATGCTAAGAAGACCACTGGGATATTCTTCCGGAGGCGGTGCAGAGATGATCATTTCATCGTGCTCCGTCTTGAATTCGAGCACGCGCTTCTTCTCCAAATCTTCCTCGTGGCGCTCCAGCGTAGTGTCTTTGAGCATAGCTTCGCGTAGCTTGCGCTCGCATGTCCGCTCAACCTTTTTATTGAGCTGTTCCATGTTTCGGACGCGTGGATCTCGCGTCTGCAGCTGAAACTGGCTGTCGAGAATCTTGGTCTTGGAAAAGTACCCGACACTCCATTCTAATTTGCCTGGCATATTGTCGCCAGACTTGAGCGCTCTGAATCCATCGGCACGATCAGACATCTTGCCGTTGGACTCTGGGTTCTCCATGATCTCTTTCAAGCTGACTTCAATACGGCCTAGGTCATCGTCCGCAGTAAATCGGTCCGAGTCCCACAGCTGGACGCGAAGACGCTCGTCAATGTTCAACTCTTCTGGTGTCACCAGAACAAAGCACGTCTCGTCCCAACAAGGAGACATTTCCTTGTACATGATGCGGCTGCTCCACAACACCTTGCCAAACTTTGCCCATCCGATAGAGACGTAAGGGTCCGAGCCACCTTCTCTGAAGAAGGGAATGGCTGCGTCGCCCATTTTGAAATCGTAGCCTCGCTTGACGGTCACCATCAAAATGCCTTTGGCCAAGGTGTTCTTCTTAAAGTCTTCGCCAACCAGAATCTTCTGAAGATCAATGGTTAAGCTCTTGGGTGCAACATACTGTGCCACGGCAGCGTCGACTGCCGCCTGCACAAAATTGCTGATGAGCGGGACATCCATAATGTTCAGTCCCCGCTGAACCAAAGGTACACAGCTCATGGCCACCTTCGGCTGGCCCATGAGCGTCACGGTACAAAGAGAGATGAACGGCGGGTCGGCGATAAGCTGGAGTCGGGCTCGGATGGTGCCGATAATGCCGTGTAGATTTACCCAGACAGGAATCTTGATATTTCCTGGCAGATAGAATGCCACGAAAAGATGTAGGTCGTTGTTACTATGCTTTGCCATTCTCGAGCTTGCCCGGGTTCGGTAAGCAAAGGAAATTTCCAAGTTGACAAAGGACCCTTCTTCGTCATCCATGACGTGAGGGCCGAAAGGATGACTGGCCGCGGCATCCTTCTCTTTGGCTTTGCTACTGTTATCCTTCCCGGAGCCGTCCTTTCGGCGGAGCGTCTCCGAGGTGGCACCACTCGGCAACCATCGGATGCCGAGAATACGCAGAGGCTCGCTGCCCTGGCCAATATCTTCGATGCTGACCATGCGCACAATTTTGGGAATAGAGGCCTGCATGACATCTTCGAGGATATCGGTAAAGCTCGCAAAGAGATCTGGATTGATAATGGGCCATAATGTACGCAGCACAGAGTTTAGCCACACAGTTCGCTCGTGCGTGCTCTTGTCCGCCTCCACCTTCATCTTTTCGCGATGCGCATGCCAGATTTCGTCCTCAAAAAGCTGCCGCGTTTGTTTGGAGCTATAGTCTCGAACAAAGATGGCAAGATATGCCATTAAAAAAAATGCGCCATAGAACAAAAGCCAAGGAATGCTGCCCTGTTTCGTCGAGGCAGGAAGCAGCTTGTATATCTCGTACGAGGCGACCAGAATGATGGCGGCGCCAAAAACGCCGACCGTGGCGCCTTGACGGCTGATGTGCTCAATTTCATCTCGCAAGCCTCCAAAGTCGGGGACGGGAAACTCTTGATGCAAGGCAGCTGCGTCGGTGGGTTTCTTGGGGCTGTTCGGCTCGTCCCGTGACGAGGACATGGATTTTCTCGGGGCAAGCGTGGCAGCATCGTTAAATGTCACGTTTTCGAGAGCGTCGTCGTCAAAATCTTGAATTATGATGGTCTGATGCGTAACAGGGTCCGTGACTTCGCGTTCGGCTCGCTGCCTTCGTTTGTCTTTGCCCTTGGTCCCTAGCTCTTTGCGACGCCGGCGTGGATCGGTCAGAGCTGGGTCTGTTTGGGACGTGTCGATCATGGGGAGCTCCTGTGGGTGTTCGTCTTTGTCGCGGCTGCGGGATCTGCTCTTGCGGCTGGCCCTGTCGCTGAGCGCGCTTCGTATGCTCAGGCCCGAAGAAGGTCGCGGGCCTGTAGGCAGCGCCGACCGGCTGGGACGCAGCTCGGCGAGGCCTTCGTCGGTGGCTGGCGCTGGCGTCCCATCATGCTCCATGGCTTCCTGCTGCCGCAATGCCAGCTCCTCACGGTATCTGGAGATGGTCGGGACTGGTCTGTGGCCGCTGTAGGGTTCTTGGTAGCGGCGCACATCGTCGGCGGAATTGGTGCCGGACATGTTGCGCGGTCAAAGTGCTGGGGGGGGTGGGGGAAGCTTAATGGAGCTCATGGGCCGGAACGAGGTTGTTGAGAGCTGAACCGAGGCGCCAATACCACGACTTGCGAATGGTTCTGGACAGCAACGAAGCAGTAGTTGGGGTCATGAAGCTTTAGCACAAGTTTAATTTGCCGATGAAGAAAAGCTGGCTGTGCAGCCGCTGCTCATTGGTACGTCATTTAGCTGGCGTCGTCTTGGCACAGCCACACCAGGCAGCGAAAGTTGAACTGAATGTCTCGCAGGCTATGGGCAGCTGTCGTTGGATAGCAGACTACTCCGTAGTTATCAACGAGATATTCCGACCTTGACCGGTATTTTCTGAATTTATTATTGGTTCGATTTTTTTGTATTGTTCTCTTAACAGCGGGTTATTCACATTTCCGATCTTTTCATTGTCGGCCAACGTTTCCCAGATCAGCGGGGCCGCGACGGGTCAGGCCTCTCTTCGCCGATAGCCAGCCACCGGCCAGCTCGGCTCTCCCATGCCTTCTTATTAGTAATATTGGCCCCGTCTGCAGCATTTGGCTGTCCATACTATTCGTAGTAAATCTGTGTCGAATTGCAAGAGGCGCAGCGCAGATGGCTGCAAGTGCCGGCGCAGTGTGATCCTCCCTACCGGAACATTGTCGGGCGACGATCTATTGTGGCAGATTAATTGAGATTTGGCACTCAACAACCACGCTTCGATCACAACTGATCATAGTTTGCGAGATGACCGGATGACTTAAAACCTTCAGACACCGCCCGCTGCGGACAGATCCTACAAGCAAACGTGGTCCTTGCACTAGTTAGCGCTGTAACACGATTGGTGGCTTCGTTCGGGGACTTTAGATTAGCAGGACATCAAAATATCACTATGCCGCTCCTTTAGGTGGCTACGGCTGTCAGGACCTGCATGAAGTGCCTGTTTGTGCGAGCGGCCATAGATGCGACGCAGTTAGGCCTCCAACAGCGTGTTCGATTTTGTCGGCGTGGCTTTTTAGCGGTGGCCCATCACTTCGCATCCATTCTGTAGTTGGACAAACATTGGTGGCCGACAACCTCACTTTAAGCGCTCAGCGGCCACCGCCAGTCTCTTGGCCGGGAGCCCCACGGGTTCTGTCGTGCGAGTCTGCATCAGCTCAAGAGGTAAACCAGGTATGACAACATGATGGGGGCTCTTGCACAGCAAATAGCTACGCCTCTGTACGATAGACGATCTGGCGCCGGATATATTGCGTCCGCTTCCAGAGGGTGATGAAGGCAGCTGAAGAACGGATGATCAGACGTAGCAAGCGTGCATGAGATGTATTCTGTGCAGGAGCATGTTCGTTGCCGTCTCCGATGCGGCTGAAACACGCTGCGTAGGGTCACTGGCGCTGTCAAGGGATGGGGAGATGTGAGCCGGCGTCGAATCATAAGGTGTTGAATGAGAAGAGGCTGGCTGGGGAATGGCTAGTCGAGGATAGAAAGAAAATTAACTTGGGTCATGGTGATTCCATTCGTCGGCGATGCAAACAAACGGACAAGGTAATTCTGCCGTATTCCTACCTCACCGCTCAGCCAGCTGCCAGCTGCCAGCTTGCCTGTCCTGCCGCAAACGCTTGGCGGTTTATGCTAAAATGTCCAATACCAAGACCAAGACTCTCAATAGCATCATTTCCCCTTGGTCAGCGCATTTTGTACCATCATCACCATGACCCGTCCACCTTTCTTCCGCTCGTCGCAGGTCATGCTTTGTGGCGTCCACCCCGTCCTCAACCCAGACATTAGCTCCGTCACACTGCAGCCACAGCCGTCGCTCTTTGGCCACATTCGAATCTCTAAGCGCCGGGCCCGCTCCATGCCAAATTTATGCAGCCACTGAGAGCACGGGCGGTGTCGATTGTCCCCCCATTTAGCGTTAGCTTTGTTCTGAAATGGACCTCTGGTGGGGATGTCCCTCCCGCTGCCGTTGGAGTTCGTCAACTCGATAGAGGTACAAGTCGCTGCCCAGCCGCACAACTTTGTCTTGTCTCTTTTGCTTCTTACACAATAGACGTTTTTCGCTCACGCGCAGGCCTGACTCGACTTCCCCCGATTTCCGATTTCTGCGGCTTCACTCTGCATGGCGAGGTCCTGCCATCCCAATACACCCCAGGCATTTTCGAAACACCCGCATTCTCCAACTGCTTCTCTCACGCTCTACGTCGCATATTTGCGGCCCCCTTCGTCGCAACCTCTGTAGTCTGATTACTTGGGCTCAAACCTAACCTTGTTCTCGGACTAATCCTGAGACGAAAATTGTCCGCCAGCTTTCTGCACCACGTGTGTGGCAAGACAGCACCGCCGCTGACAGTCCAAGCCTTCACCGAGGCTTTGGTTTCAAAGGCATTGGAGCTCACTTATCCGAATGAATCGAAGCACTGGCCCTGTATCAACAAGACCGGATCTGTTTTCCCTTCACCCTGCGACACGTCCTGGATAGCCTTGCCCCGTTCTTGTGGCCAAGTTTCCTGCCGCGCACGATACCCCCAGCATTTATCACCTTGGCTAGGCCCATATCGCTTCCTCTATTCTTGTCCCATTTCTTTCCTTTCTTCTGTCTCAACCTTCTGACCTGGGGCCAACGGTGTCTATTCTTTTCTTCCTCCTGCTGGCTCAGATCGATTTTCTCTTTTCCAATACATCTAATCCTGCCTTTCGTTTCCAGTTTCCTTGTTATTTGGGCCTTTGAGCGACAGCGTTTTCATTCTTTCATATCAAGACTTGGTTTTATACGTCACGAGCCAATACTCTCGAACACGTCGTCCCCCCAGCAGTATTGTCGCCGGTCGACACAACACCCTCCATCATCCATATGATCAACTAAATCTCTACCTCAACATGGCTGGACAATTAGGTTATCGCGAGCTCTTTCTAAAGCAATTTACTGCTCGAAAACTCACATTTCATGTTCTTTTCTGGACATTTCACTGGGCCATCTTCGCCTATGGATGGTAAGTCTTATTGACCGACATGGTGATGACATATGCTCACGCAACGACTAGGTGGAAGCAAGCCTCAGATGAGCGGCTCGCTGGTCTCAACTCTCTAAAATTCTCGGTTTGGATCTCTCGTGGTGCTGGTCTCGTCCTCAGTGTCGACGGAATGCTCATTCTGCTTCCTGTTTGTCGCACAATCATGCGATGGATCCGTCCCAAACTTCGATTCCTGCCACTTGACGAAAATATATGGCTTCACCGACAACTCGCCTACTCGCTCTTAATATTCACCATTGCGCACGTCGCCGCTCACTACGTCAACTTTTACAATGTCGAGAAGACCCAGATCCGACCCGTCTCTGCGGTCCAGATTCATTACGCCCAACCTGGTGGCATCACTGGACATGTTATGCTACTCTGCATGCTGTTCATGTACACCACAGCCCACTCGCGTATTCGTCAACAGTCCTTCGAGACGTTTTGGTACACGCACCATCTGTTTATCCCTTTTTTCTTGGCACTTTACACTCACACCACCGGCTGCTTTGTTCGTGACTCTGTCGATGCCTTTTCGCCATTTGCGGGCGAGCAATACTGGACACATTGCATCGGTTATCTCGGCTGGCGCTGGGAGCTCTGGACTGGCGGTTTCTATCTTATGGAGCGTCTGTACCGCGAGGTTCGCGCACGCCGTGAGACCAAGATCGCTCGAGTCGTTCGCCACCCGTACGACGTCGTCGAGATTCAATTCAACAAGCCTTCCTTTCGATACAAAGCTGGGCAGTGGCTCTTCCTCCAGATCCCTTCCATCTCCAAGTACCAGTGGCATCCCTTTACCATCACCTCGTGCCCATTCGACCCGTATGTGTCTATCCACGTCCGCCAAGTCGGTGACTTTACCCAAGCTCTCGGTGATGCTCTCGGTGCCGGTAACGCTCAAGCGAAGCTGTATGACGGCGTGGACCCCATGGGCATGTACGAAGTCGCCCTGCAAAACGGCCAGCAGATGCCCGGGCTCCGCATCGACGGTCCGTACGGAGCGCCTGCCGAGGACGTGTTTGAGAATGAAATTGCCGTTCTCATCGGCACCGGTATCGGTGTCACGCCGTGGGCCTCGATCCTCAAGAACATCTGGCACCTGCGCAACTCGCCCAACCCGCCGACGCGTCTTCGCCGTGTCGAGTTCATCTGGGTCTGCAAGGACACAGGCTCTTTTGAGTGGTTCCAGACGCTGCTGTCCTCACTCGAGGAACAGTCCAACGAGGCCGCGCGCCTGCCCGGCAGCAACGGCGTCGAGTTCCTCAAAATTCACACGTACCTGACGCAGAAGCTCGACATGGATACGACGCAAAACATTGTCCTCAACAGTGTGGGCGCCAACGCCGATCCCCTCACCGAGCTAAAGGCCCGTACACAGTTTGGCCGTCCGGACTTTCGCCGCCTCTTCACCACGATGCGCGACGGCATCCTCGACCGCTCATACATTAACGGCCTGGAGGGCAGCATGCGCTCCACCGTCGGTGTCTACTTTTGCGGTCCCTCGGCAGCTGGTAAGTTCTTGATGCTCTTGACGCAACATAAAAAGCTCATGTTTTACTAATACGACGTCTTTAGCTCGCGACATCAAAGCTGCTTGCAAGAGCGCTACGGCTCGTGAGGTCCAGTTCCGTTTCTGGAAGGAACATTTCTAAACACTACACTTGTACAAGTCAGATAGACGGGAGTATTTGGGTTTATTGGATGGAAACGGGATTTGCTGGGTTATTGTTAATTTTTATTTTATCTCTTTATTTCCATTCGTGTGTGTCCGTATGCATTTATTGGCCCGAGGCCTGCTTGAGATGGTTTCATTTAAAAGCAAACGGAAAGACGTCATATCCTTTGTCAACTTGTGCCATCAACTCCATCATCTATCATCTTACGTCGTGTCAAAACTTCTGTCGTCCATCACATGGTGGTGTGTCAGCATCATCCTCACATTATGCCCAACAAGTCAGGTCGCATCCAGTAAAGGAACCGTATATTTCCACCTTTCCGACTCTGGATTGAAAATCGTGAAATTTCATATTACTCTTCTGATTGAATCATGTTCTTCTTCCTTTTGGTATCCGCATTATAATTAGTCAGGTACATAGGACGGTACGCGAACCACCTTGAATCATTATCCTCGCTTGCCCCTGCCTGTAAGTAGCCTGCGTGATCAACAGCTCATCACCATGTCATGTCCATGATTCTTCCCCACCTCTTCCCACCATTCTAAATAAAGATGTTTTTCTCCGAAGAAAAGTCTCCCTTTGTAACAATAAATGCAAAATGGCAAATCTTAAAAATGAAAGGAGTATAGTAATCCAGTTTCCCCGCAACAGCCTAAGGCTCGTAGTGGCCGCCATCACGCGAGGGCGCTGCCGTGCAGGCAGAAGGGAAAAACGTGAAACAACGTCTGTGCCAGAAGTTCTCGCCCAGAAGGAAAAATATCATGGAAAGAGGAATCAATGCCAGGATGCTTGAAAAGGGATTCATCCCGGCAATTATCCAACGAATATTATAGCGCCTAATAAGACCCATGTGTCTGTATCTCTGTCCCGGATGCTCGAGAACAAATAGTATTGCGCCTGTAAAGAGAGAAAAGTACCCAAACCACCACTTTCATGATAAAAAAAACGTGGCAACGAATAAAAAAACCAAACCGCTCATCGTCGCTTCCATATACTTTTTGAGGGATAGAAAAAGTCATCAACACTTTGTAGAGATGTGGTGTCCTTTGATCCTGGCCGCTAGCTGTGAGGTTGCTTGTTTTCAATGTCAAGCTTGGTGACGTTGGCTTCCGTCAGCGCCTCGCCAGAGCCTTGTTCCTGATAGCTATTGCTGCGCAAGTTGGCTGCCGGTCCACCTGCGGCATCAATGAGCTTCGTCTCCTGCAGCATGCTGGAGAACTCCTCGTCGCGTTCGGGACGCAGGACCCGTGGCGGCATGTTGACCATAGACGGCGAGTCAAAGGGCGACAGTTCGTCGCGGCCGTTGGCGGTGGCCGGTGTCGGCGTGACTGGACCGCCTATTGAGTCGTCTTGCGTTTCATTGCCGGAATCGAGGCTATTCTGCGAGGCGGTGGCGTTATTCCCGACAGCGATGTGTGGGATGCTAGACGCATCGCAGTGTTCGCTCAGTTCAGAGCAGTCAGACACGGCGCGGTTCGCGACACTGCTCTCTCGGCGGCGCGATACGCACCAGCGAATCAGCATGCGCTCCAGAATGGTCATTGTCACCGGCTTGGCCAAATAGTCGTCCATGCCAGCTCTCTTGCACTTTTCCCGGTCGCCTTGGATGGCAGAGGCTGTCATGGCAACGATGGGAACATTGTGGATGAGACCCTTGTACGGACGGTGATGTCGCATTAAATGCGTGCACTTGTAGCCATCAATGATTGGCATCTGAACATCCATGAGAATGATGTCAGGCTTGACGTTTCGGCCCTCACTCGCTCCGAGCACATACTCCAAAGCCTCTCTGCCGTTCCATGCCGCAGTCACTTGAAAGCCGAGTTTCCGTATCGTGCGCGTTGCGATCTTTTGATTTACTGCATTATCTTCCACGACAAGAATGTGAAACGCAGCGCGTTCAGATCGGGGAAGATCCTGCTCGACACTCTGAGATGACCGCACAGAGTAGCGGCGACGAAGCTCAGAGAGTCCAGAACCATCAGAGGCTGAAGGCGTAGCAGCCATGGCGTTTTCAAATTCCGAGCTGTTGCAAGATATGCTCAAGTCCGACTGCAGGCGGTCGGGGATGGTACCGGCGGCGACATTCTGTGCCTTGCGCCGCTGAGGCTTATGGAAAGGAATCCAGAAGGTTGCCGTCGTACCACTTCCCACTGTCGACTCGAGCGTAATCTCGCCACGCATCAGGTCGAGGAGATTTTTGCAGATGGTGAGGCCAAGACCGGTTCCGCCAAATCTGCGGGCAGTCGAAGCATCTCCCTGGCTAAAGGGCTGAAAGAGTTTTCGACGGACGTCTTCCTGGATACCGATACCAGTGTCTTCAATGACAAACTTTACAATGATGGAGTCTGCCGTCTCCTTTTCTTTGACCACTGAAAATCGGACATAGCCCTGGCTTGTAAACTTGATACTGTTTGTAAGCAGATTGGTGATGATCTGGCGCACGCGACCAGGATCTCCAATGACGGCTAGGTCGTTTTCGATGTCGTCGCCAATGTTGGACTGGAAATCGAGGTTCTTGCGTTCGACTGCAAACTTCAGCATGCGCACAACTTCTTTTAAGATGATGGACAGCGAGAATTGAACTTCCTCAATATCGAGTCGGCCAGATTCCACCTTGGAAAAGTCGAGAATGTCGTTGATGACTGTAAGCAGAGATGTCGCAGAGCTCTGAATATTGTCGACATAGTCACGCTGCTCTTCGTCCAGACACATGTCGCCAAGAAGCTCGGCCATACCGAGGACGCCGGTGATGGGAGTTCGGATTTCGTGCGACATGTTTGCCAAGAACTGGCTCTTGAGCCGATTGGCTTCGTTGGCCGCAGCTTCGTTTGCAATGGCCTTGTGCTTGGCGCGCGATTGTTCGCGAAGGGCTTCCTCGCTATCCTTTAGCTCGGTAACATCCATGACGACGCCAATAACACCTTCGACGTTGGCTTGCTTCCCATTATGCGGCCTCTTGCCGTACATGGGAAGAAAGCGCGTGCGATACCAGCGGTCATCAAGGCCATGCTCTTTGATGTCTTCTGAACACTTCCCCTCGAGGATTTCTTCTATAGAATTGAGCCAGTCCGGTCGTTCCCCTTCAGGCATTTGCTCGGTAAGCCTATTGAACACGGTGTACATGTCCTCACCAATGAACCAACGGCCCTTCTCAGTGTCCTCGTACGTGGTGTACCAGATCAAAGCGCCCTCGAGCATGGTCACGCGACGATTGGGATCAACGGTGAAGATGGTGACACGAGAGTGTGCAAGGACACTGAGGAGCTGCTGGCGTGTTTGTTTGGCTGCCAGCTTCGTCTCGATACTTTCGTGGACATCGGTACAGGTGCCAAACCATTTTTCAATTTCTCCAGTCTCTGGATTGCGCACGGCGAGCGCCCGCCCCAGGAACCATCGCCACTCACCTTCTTTATTGCGGCAACGGTATTCCATAAAGTAGGGGTCTCCCGTTTCGAGAGATCTGCGCCATCTTGATAGAGCCTCGACCTTGTCGTCTGGGTGGAAACAAGTCTCCCAGGCCAGGCCAAGGCATTGCTCAGGGGCGAGCCCAGTATACGTGTACCACCGAGTGTTGAAGAAATCGTGTAGTCCCTGGGCGGTAGCAGTCCAGACCAGCTGGGGCATGGTGTCGCAAATGATTTTGAAGCGCTCCTCATCGCGCTCCTTGATGAGGGTGGTTTCTTCCGCCATTACGGTAACGTCTCGGAAAGTGACGACGCCGGCAACACATTCGCCCGACTTCTCGTCGGTGATGGCTTCGCCGAGAAGATCATATACTATGCGCTTGCCTTGCGAGTCAAAAACACCCACACGGAAGCTGTCAAAGGGTGTACCGGTCTTGAGCAGGATTGAAAGGGGATGTTCGTCGAGCTCTAGCCTTCTTCCAAAGTCCTCGGTCCAGACTTCCCAGTTTTTAAGCAAGTCGAAACCGTCGGATGACGAGTCAAGATCAGCGTCGTGTGGAAGCAATAAACGAGCAGCCTTGTTGGGAAAGGTAACACTGCCATCCTTCCACATGGCTAAGATGGGGATATGAGTATTGTCCAGGAGCGCATCCTTCATGCGAATAATTTTCTGCAGAACAGAGGGTGTACTAGAAGGTGAGTGGGCTGCAATGGAGGGCGGCCCCATAGGGGGAAAAGGACTGGTAGACATGGTGAGGACGCTGGGTGTGTTGAGAGCTGGGGAGCTCGGGTCTCGATTAGAGGCGACGGAGGAGGGGTTGGAGTTGTTAATGGATTTTCGCTCGGCGGCTTCGAGAACGCTAGACTTGGCGACGCTCTTTTTGTTGTTAACGGGGGTCGAGGGCGTGGACTGGGTGTTGGTAAAGGTGAGGGTAAAGTAGACTTGTTTGTTCTCGACTTCCCAAACGGTGACAATCATTTTGGCAAAAGCATGAAATTCTGATTCCTTGGACTTGTAGCGACTGTCAAAGGTAGTCTTGTGCAAGCCCTTTCTGGAAATGATGACTTCGACTATGGCGTCCTGGGCGGGCTTGGTAGGAGTGCCACGGCGTTGTTTGCAAGGGCTCACGGGACCGTTCACGGTGGGAGTAGCGTCACCGGCCGTAGCGGTAGCAGACAGCTGGTCTTGGTCAGAAGCAGGCGGATGGGCGCCGACTTCGTGAACCAAGGTGTCGAAGAAGGTCTCCCAGGTGACCCAGACTGGCTTGCCGTCCTGCAGCATGTCGATACCGACTTGGGAGAGGGTCTGGCCGCGGAGGCGATCGATGGTGAGCGAAGTGTCGTCATCGTCAGTGTCGTCGGTTATGATGCCCATCATTCTGCCCATGGCCTCGTTGGCGAGGACGACGGTCTTGAGGCTGTTGAGAACGAGGACAGGAACGGGCAGGTACTGCATGGCGGAAAAGGACAGCTGGGCCGGGGAGATGGTGGGCATGGCGAGACGAAAAGGGCTCTGAGACTGAGAGCGACTGTGTTGGACGGGCATACCGAGGGGATCACGAAAGAAGCGTCCGCCTCCAACGGATCGAGGACTACCAGCACGGCCATTGCGGGCGGCGTGGGGATGAATGCCGGTGGTATTCGATTGGAGGTTCAAGTCGACAGCGACATGGTCGGTTTCGGTTTCGGGGACGACATGTGCGGGGGCCGGCGAGGCAGCATCACTGGCAGCGATTGCTGGGGCGGTCGTTGTGAGAATGCCGGTGAGGTGGGTAGAGTCGGAAGCGGCCATGTCGGCGGGCTCAGGCTGCGCGGATGCGCCCATGGCCCGTGGTGTAGGAAAAGATGGTGATGCAAGTACGCTGTGGTCAGCCGAGACTGGCGGCAGGGGTGTCGGGCCGGTGCAATGTAGAAATGGCATGCACCAGGCCAGCAGAGATCCAGACTAGCAAGTTGGAGGCAGCAGTCGGAACATGTCTGTTGGTCTTGGTCGGTTGGAGAGAGTTTCTGGAAGGGTTGCGCAACGTCGCAAACAGGTCTAAGGTACAGGCAACTACCGATGTGGGTGGGATCGGGGATCGTGTGCGGCGTGCTTCGATGATGGATGGGGCGGCGAGAGCGACGACAAGTGGTGGTTGAGGTCGGGTTCAGTAAGTACCGGTGATGCGAAGACGAGTCGAGACAAGACAAGTAATTGGATTACTTGGTTATTGGAGAGCCACGGTCGGACAAGGCGAAGAGCGGGATAGACGTTGGGGGTGGGATGGCGGACAAACGGGAAGGAAGAGAAGGAGAGGGTGAGGGTGAGTATGGGCGATGAAGAGGTGGGGGGTGGGGATGTTGGAATCGAGCTTGTTTGGAATAAGCATTAGGCCGGAATTACAGTCATGAAGGAGAGGAAGTGTGAAAAAGCGATGGGAAGAGGTGCGTGCAAGAGTTGGCAGCAAGAGGCTAAGCTTTGGTCTGGATCCTGGACGGGTGCAAGGCTAGATTCTCGATGCAGAGATTATCAAAACTGTACGGATACGGATAGACGGGTGCAGTAATAACTGAAATCACCAGTATGAGGCGGCAGCAGTAGGGGCAGGCAGGCAGGCAGGCAGGCAGGCAAAGCAGGATCAAGGAATAATAGTATCAGTGGACAGTAGGTATCAGTACCACGTTTGCTAGGGTAGCAATGTAGCAATGTAGCAATAGTTGGTTAGGTGGTAGGCAAGTACAAAATAGGTGCGTTTTTGGTATATAAAACAGGGAATTTTGAGTGGAAACTGGAAACTGGAACTGCATGGGTGGCGGGGCCTCGACTGGTAAACTGGGTCACTAAGCGAGCAATGGTGGGCTGTTTCTATCTAGGTACCTAGGTCCTCAGTACCTTACAGAGTACTGGCAGTCCTCCTGTCCGTTGGCTGTTATATTGATGATGTCTGTTCTATTTTCCGTTTCAATAAAGGATTCATCGGCAACTTCACTTTAATTGCTGCCGTTTCATGCAGAGCAGCCTCCCAGTTTAGCTACCCAGGTACACCGTACACCGTCTGGTATCCGTATCTACCTGGGTATCCATCTTCCATCTAGACACAGCCTGCAACTTGTACAAATTCAGCGCGTTAGCGGAAGCCCAAGCCGCCTGACAGCAGTCCACCCAGCGTGCCACACAGCCGCCTCGCGCTATTTGCAGTGCAGCGGAGCAGTGGCGGAATGTGTAAGTTCTCGAATGCGTCTGTTGAAAGTTGACTGTTGAGTTCTTGACTGTCACTGTCAAACTTGTGTGCTTGTCAGCTCTCCGTTGGCCAATGCCCACCTACAGCCGGCAGGGGACCTGGTTTGTTCTGGGCCCTCCTCTCCCGAGCCCCAGCGGCTCCTACTCCGGTGATCGACGCCGCCTCTGCATGACCCTCTTTCGAGCTGAGCACTCTTTACCATTTGGTTACCAGGGCAAGATGCTGGAATTATCTCTCTTGTTGTGTATTGATCTTTCGGTCCCCTATTTTTTTTTTTTCCTTTTTTTTTTTCTACTGCCTTTTTTTCTTCAAATTTTCTTTCGTCTGCAGGTTCTGCAAGAATGGTCTGATGCGCAGTCACAGAAGCAAGCCACCACCGCCCAGTCCATGCCCACAGCGATTCGTCAGCGGGTCGCCGCACGGCATAGGTAGGTATCCTTGGACCTTCACTGCCCATTCAGTGGCCGAGTGCCTATAATGGACCCCTATTATACTATTAATAACGCCCCTCGAGCACAATTGAATGCGCCTCTTTCTGCCTACCTAATCTTATTCATCTATTTATGAGTCTAAATGTACTCCGTACATGCGACATCATGCCCTAGGCTCATCTACCGTCGCTTCGTCAGCATCTCTCGACAACTCGACTTGACCTCGACCGGGATCAACAACCCTCATGTGAGACACCACCCAAGCGGGTTGCAACACATTGACACCTTGACACCGCACCAAACGCACCAAGCCCCGACGGCTGCCTGCCCTGCCCTCCCGACCGCCGTTCCAAGCTCCTCCTCGGGCCTCTTCCTTGTTTTTGTGCGCCCCTTGTCCAACTGGGTCCGGCCTGGTCCAGAACATGTTGTGGGCTCCTGTCCTTGTAGCGTCGCATCCAGTTGCCATCAAAGAGAGATCAAAAGAATGATTAAAGAAGAAAGGGATTTTTTAACGTTAGCTAGTTAGATGAATCACAAACAATGAACAACATGGCGAGATTTCAAGACCTGGAAGCAGCGAATCAACGAGACGGAGTCTAAATATCTCAGATGGGTTGTCCTTCGTCTCCGAGCCCTTGTTACTAATCAACGCCTTGTCGATGCCTGTTATATTTATTACCTTGCTGTGCTTGCCTTTGTTACTCAGTTATTCGTATGCTTGCTTCACCACCACATTGCCACACCACATTGCCACCACCACATTGTCACCACATCGTAGCAGCCATGCACCCGTCCTGAAACAGTGTCCTTGATTTTGTTCCCCAGCCGTCATTGGCCTGACAGTGGCCTCCCATTTGCACCATGCAAACCTCGCAACCTCTTGGCCTCGCATCTGCATCTCGGAACGTCTGTGCTTCCCCTCTTGCTCTCCAAAGCCTAACTTAAAGTAGCCCTTTCAGCGTCGCATGCGAGACGGACCCCTTCCCCCGAAACCAGCCCTGGCGACGTCGCGGCCAGATTTCCCGTTCAAACCTAATTTCTTCGGTTTTCTCCGAATCTCCTACCCGCCCATTGCCCGCGTGCTATTCACACTGCGCAGCCAAGCCAGCAAAAGGAAAAAAAAAACATTCAAATAACAAACGTTCAAATAGAATAAGCAGTCAGACCATTACGTTCAGCCAACCAACTACTTGGTCACTGGTCCGCTAATATTAACGAATGAATTGCCATGACTCGGCTGCCCGATAGACACGTGCCACGCCACCCACCATCCATCCATCCATCTACAGACAAGATCCTGCACCAATGATGCACGCCAGCCTTGTTTAGTCCGTCAGGCAACTCGACCGGGAGAAAGACCGCCTAGTAATGCAGGTTTTACAAATACCTGGGCGGCAATCCCCATCTAAATGGCCAGGCTAGAGATGCTGATGGCAGTCCATTGTCAATTCTCGCTACCAACAGCATCTCCGCTCAACCTCGCTGATCCGTCGATAACAGCTCATTTCAAATACGAGCCCATCCCTCGCACCCGAATATCAACATTACATTCATAAACAGACTGGCAAGACACACAAATCGCTCACAATGGCCCTCGATTCCTTACCGCTACGTGAGTGCCGCACGCATCGCAGTACAAATAGTTTACCGAGTTATGCAGCGTGCACACTGAACACGCCCATGTCCCATCACGCCCCCGTCCACTTATTCTCTCCACCGAAGCATCCTCGCCCGGACGCCTGCATCTGGGAATACGCACCCAGCCCATGAGATCCTCAAGCGCCAGCGCAATCGCGAACTCATTCGCCTTTTCCTCCCCCGCCCGCGTCCGGAACCCGTTGCGGCCCGCCGTTTCCCCCATGTCCCTGATGTGCACCTCGTCGAGCCCGTTCGCGCCGCAGCCCTCGAGCGCTCTCCTCCTACGCCGCGCCGCCTCTGGCGAAAACCCACCACCGCCCCGACGACAACCCTCAGAGGAGACGGACGACGCGCCGCGGGAGCCGGCCAGGGTCAGCGTCATGTACTCGTCACGCAGCTTCTCCCACAGCGCGTGAAAGGCGGCGTTGTGGGGGCCGATATCGTTGTGGCATAGCTCATGCAGCATCGTGTCAAGCACCTGGTCGAACCTTGCCAACTCGGTCTTGTCGTCGTGATAGCGCAACCGTAGACAAACCTGCCACCGGCCGCCGACATTCAGGTCTAAATTACCCCCGCAGAAACGTATCAGTGACATGACGGGCGCGCGTGATCGAATCAGGTGCGAAAAGGGGAACGGTCTACAAGATGGTGACTGTAAACGTACCTAGTAAATCATCTTCGTCGGGGTAAAACTCGGCCAGCTCGCCCACCCGCCACCGGTGGCTACGCATAATCGGCTTCACGGCCGAAGCGATGAGCTTCAGCATCCACAGCGCCTCGGCGGCGCGTGGCAGGTGCGCCAGATGCACATGCTACCCAATCAGCTGATTTTGCTCCGGCATGATTCTCGTCGAGGCCTCTCTTGAATGTGATGAGATGATGTGATGGGAAAAGAAAGCCGCCGCAGCGGAGAGCCGGAGTCACGGCATGTTGCCTGGTCTTTCATATTGTCAGGTGTTTTTGCAGCGTGCGTTCTTTAACAACCTGGCACAATGGAAGGGCAAGACGGGTCAGCATTAATACAAGGCGGCTAACACGACAATTAGTCCAGTTGCCTGGCAAAAAGGGATTGCCAAATCAACATGTCCATCAGATGATTCTTCTACAAACTTTCATCATGCTAATGTCGTTCATATGCCTCAAAAGATAAGGCCTCGCAGGGCTGGACAAGATGCCGCCGACCTAGCATTACAAGTTCACACCAGACAAGAACATGGTGTGAAAGCCAAGAGAGCCCATCATCCATGTATAATTATGACGGTTTTCCAACACCATCATCATACCTTGGTCGCCAGCGCTCTCAGACGAACATACGAAATCATCTCCCCTCCCTCCCCATCATCACACACCACCCGCAGCGCCTCCGCCGCCTCCCTCACCGCGTCCTCCCGCTGCGCGCCCTCCGGCACGCTCTCCAGAATCAGGCTCCCAAACAGCCTGATCCATCCCTCCACGCCCCCCTGATCCGCCCTCGTCGGCCGCCACTCGCGCTCCACGCGGTCCACGCGGAACCCGGCCCCCTCGAGCGCCGCCGTCGCCCACGCCTCGTCGGGGAAGAACCACGGGTAGTGCCGGTCGACGACGGCCGGGAGCCCGCCCGGCGCGCGC
>JAPFSE010000733.1:0-38588 GCA_030777785.1 Beauveria caledonica | reverse complement strand
TATAAAGAACATTAGGCTATAAGCCTACCTTTTGTGGTTATGGCTTTAGGCTAATAACAGTCTGGTCTGGCCCTAGGAAGGGGGCCGCACGGACCCTAAACTATACTAGTATTACCACTAACCTAGTGCTCCTTTCCCTTTTTATCTCTCCTTAAGAGAATTATTAACTATTAAGACGCCTACCCGCGGGCTAGTCTGTGATACTTCTAGGTTATATAAAATAACTTATAAAATTAGTGTGTTTTAGTATAAAAGCTACCACCGAGCAGAATTTTTAGTAACGTACTATAGGATTAAGATAAGGATTATTTCTTTCCTTCATATTATAAAAGTAAATTAAGGTTAATTGATAGTTCTATATTAATTTATATGTAATCATACTACTGTTTTACTTTTAATGTCTGTCTATTTTTTATGACAGTCATGACTCTTTCAACCTAGCAATACTCCTTTTTATTGCTTGGGCGTTGACTCGCCGAGCGAATGGCGTCCATGGCAGCAGAAACGTGGAATTTTGCTCGAGACCATCTGGGAAGACCGCCGTGATAGTCTCGCGTCAGGCGCGGTTACGAGTTAAGGGGTATCCAGCGCACTACCAGAAGCAATTATCTCCGGATTTAACCGCTATTGAGAGACGACGACTGATTGTGGCCGGGACCTGACCAGGGGTAATAGGGCAAACAGGGACAGTAACCTTGGATGATGGTGAGCTACATAATTTTTGCTACTCGCCTATTCACAGCCAATGCCACTCAGATGAGACGGGCCTCAAATAATGAATGCGCCAACAGTGACGCATATTAATAGCGCATTATAAATAATGTTGTATGAGTAGTTGGCCGACGTACATCTCTATTACAACTTGGATAATAGCGAAGTCAGAGTACTCTTTTAGCTCATAACTATACTTGATTAACGAGCTCGCCAACCTATTCTTGAAGTTTTTACAGATGCTCAAGTGCAATTACCTTCCTCTCGTCTCCTTTAATTTTCCCAGCTCGCGTGCTCCGACAAAAACAGCCAGCGAGTCAACTACTCAGTACTCCCGGTCCCGCTGTAGCTAGCCCGAGGAGTAGCGAGAGCAACCATAGTCGATACGATGGCCGTCCTTATAGCGGCGATTGGGATCTCATAAAGCCGGCACTCAAATCCTCTAGCGTAATACTATCTATAGTGAAGGTACTACGTATGGACTGACTGCGTCTAGAGTAGTCTGCCTTCCTTGTCATAGTTCCTTGTTATACTCTATTGAGCTATATCAAACGTAAGAATCTGCTTCATTGTCAATTATGATACTAGGATGCTTTCAAGCTGAGAAAGGAGAGTCTTGTCTCTGCTATCCGCCCATTTCCGGCGACCATGACTCTCTCATGTGGAGCATGTTAGACGTACCTGAGGACATACGACCCGGTACGAAGGAAAGCGCATTCCGCAAAAGTCATTCAGACTCGTGAGGCCCTGTAACTCGGTGTGCTGAGAGGAACTTTACAGAGCCTCAGGCAGGGGCAAGGATCACTTTCCTCCAGGCCGCATACCGACAGGTCAAGCCGGCTATAGAGAGCTTGTATTCTTGGCAAAGAGCCCACAAAGCTGTTCTTGGCGGTCTTGATGGATGAACCAGTTAGACCTGGCGGTCTGGCTTGGTTTAGTCTCGTCTGGAGGCCAAACCAAGGCAGATTAAACCATTCCGATTCCTGACTCAACGACAACATCGTGCTTCACACAAGCTATATAACGACATGAAACCAACAAACACGGGCTGGGCACACCTATCACCGAGTAGAGAGATCCAGAAAGAGATGGCTGACCTACAAGCAGAATGGCGACCAAGTTTGAGTCTAGATGTAGCAGAAGCCAAGTTACAGGGCATTTTCAGCTGAGCTGTGCTCGTTTGATTCCATTCTCGTTTTCGACAAAGTATTTACGCCCCACCCCCCTCATGATAGGTGCTCCTCACCAGTACGACCAAATTAACTAAACATAATCCTTACCTAGCTATGATATGATTCTTTTTTATTTTATGAGGACTGAAATGCCCTAAACCTTATTCTCGTTTGCTTCCAATCTTGCTCTTCTGTTCCAATATGGATTGGCTCTACGTGTTAACAAGACTCCTTCTCGGCTGTCATGGCAAAGAGCAGCCAGCATAGAGCCGGCGGGGGGCGTTTTACCAGCATCGGCGCATACATCAGGAAAGCCCACCAATCGCACGAGCTTCAAGTAGTCTAATCTTCTGGTAGAGATTGCCTCGTGAACTGAATCTATTCATCCTGATATTCTAAGCATCTCTCCTGTGATACTAAATCTTATTTTACTTCCTTGTACCCAACCCCTGCCTAAAATGAAAACCGTGGCAACTCCTGAGTCCCGTTTCATCCTAGTTGCCATCCTTATAATGACTCCCTAATAAGTACTTTGAGTAAGTTGAATATGCTTCGCGTCCCTGTTCACCGTGAAGCTTGCTGTGTTCAGGCCCGAGAATCTACACAAAAACACGTCATCTATACATGATGACGAATATTAATAACAACTTTTGTTCGGCTGAAAAGTGACTCATGACCGCTGAGGAAATGCAGAATGGTTACTAAAATGTCGCTTGCTTCCTTGGGCACCCTCTTCTCTACGACAGCCCAATGGCCCTTTACGAGGTACCGCGGGACGGGACTGTTGCTTGTCGCCGCTACCCTCGAGAGCCCTCTGGTCGCTGTGCTTAACCGCCTGAGTAAATGACACTGGCTAACTGAGGAATGAATTAGTGCCGATCAGATGGGAAACTTGCCTTTGCTATATAGCCATCCACGTATTTGGTGTGGGGTTAGGCAAAGTAGCCTCTCCTCGGAACATTGATAGTGGCGACGATTAGTGTCGGGTGTAGAAGAGAGCTCGTCTGGTATCTTGATAATGTTGGATGCATACTCGTAAGCATCTAGTAATTTCAAGCAGTGATTCGGGACACGAGAATGGTGTTTGGTCGGCCATGGACGTCGGTAGTGATTAGGCGGTTCTTGTAATACTTTTGCACTGCCGCTAAAAGATGTTTCTAATACTTGAGTCGACTCGTTGACCTTGTGCTGCTTCCATTATCTTCACCCCGAAAAGAGAGGTTAAGGGCGTAAAAGATAATTGGCGAGCGCACGGAAAAAGACAGGACATCTTAGCTGGGCGGACTGTTTGTAAAAGACCATCATATGTTGAAGCACCGCTTGCTTTTCGCTAGTGCACATCGGATAGGACCCGGAAAGCTTATAGAGGCTTCTTGGAATATCGAACTCGCATGATAAAACCAGTGTGCACTGGATTAATACGTAATTCTCTTTGGGTTTTCGGTATATGTTAAACCTCTTTGACCCTCGGTCGATAACACTCGCAACTCTTCTCGGATCTTTGGCAAGGCCATGTTTAATTAGCGCCGTCGATCTGTACTCAATATGTCTTGTCATCTTGTTAGAAACTCTTCGTACACCCATCCCCGATAGAAGTAGACCTGCCCTTATTGAAATGGCAACGCCGACTTGCCAGGAAGTTGCTTTCACGTGCAACTCGTCCCGTTCCATCAGGAGAAGAACAACAGATCAAGCTGCCGTGTCCTGTTTCCGCTCAATTCATTGACATAAGAATGACTGCATAGATTTGCGGGAAATAACTCCCCCTCTTGGCTCGTGAACAACAGTGTAGCAGCGCGGATCCATTAGAGAATAATTGTTCCGCTTTCTGACAAGTCGACGAATAAACCCACAGTCACCCGGTTTCTATTGGCAGAACAACAACAATGGAAGCATAGATTTCGATACATTTTCCCGCCGGTTAGTCAACGACAAAGTAGGGCGAAAACATCTGTTCACTTCGTATTGGCTTCAACTGCCACGTGCTAACAGCAACTGGTGTAGCTGAGTACCCCAACGAGGATCAAGCGTTGCAGCACGTACGTCATGGCACGGGCTAGACTAAGCTTAGGAACCCGTACTATATTTCACCAAGAGAAAGAGCGTGCCAGATTGCTCTTTGCTGACGGTACCAGCCGCATCATCCGCCTCTGCGACAAATCAGAGCGCTGGGGCTTTGCTGGCCAACACCCATCATCACATGCCAAAGGAAGAAGGCATGGCAACTCTCACTCCCCCATTTTATTATTATTATTTTATTACGCTCCCCTTTCTCCGCGCCTCCCGCTTCGATGATTCAAAATGCTGGGGCCATCTCCACCTTGGTCCGTGTTGCTGTCCTTTTACTCGCGAGCAGCCACCAGAATGAAAAAGTCAAAAAGTCAAAGCAACGGCACAAACTACACAATCACATGCGTGCCCCATCAGGTTACCCCATCTGATACACAGACTAGGCGTTATTGTTTGCCACTGGCGGACGGTTAAGCAATTTTTTTATTATTAGCACTGGGCAGTTACCCCATTGTTTAGCGGCTGACTCGGCCTCCCCATGCCCAGACAGTTTCTTTTCACCTAACCCCTTCCCCGCATCTTGTGTTATTCGTATTGCTTCTCTCATAGTTTCCCCGGCTCTCCGTCCCAACACGGCAATATGCGCACGGTCGTCGTGCGGGGTGCAATACACTTGCCCTCGGCTTTGTAACAAGGTATGAGGTTGGGGGGGCTCCTTATAATACAGGGACAAGCGCCCTTCCACATTGCTCCTATAACCCAACCAACTTCCTTTACAATCATTCTTCTTTTGGGAAGCAACTTTCAGACACCCTACTAGAAACAGTGGCAGACAAACTCGGCCAACATGGGGTTCGCGCAAGAGCACAACCCCCATAACATGACGGCCGACTGGCAGTCCAAGGACCCGTCCACATGGAACCTGTACCAAAAGTTCATCGACGCCATTGACATCACGCCCATCATCCCGGGCAAGCCGCCGCCCGTGTTCCCCAAGACGGCCAAGATGCCCTTCATGGCGCAGTGGTCGCAGCACCTCTTCATCATCGTCTACGCCGCCATCCCCCTGCTGCTGCACCAGGCCTACGTGTCCTATACCGGCCAGCCGCTCAGCAAGGCCGCCGTCATCTTCCTGTACAACCTCGCCTACGTCCTGGTCGCCGTCCGCGAGGTGCGCATGCTGCGCCGCCTCACCTACCAGTTTGGCTGTCTCGACGGCGACGTCGCCGACCGCGACGGCATCCCCAACACGGGCGGCGGCAAGATCATTGGCGAGATGCACAAGACGGCCGGCTTCCGCATCATCATGGCCACCTGGATCGCCTACGAGCCGGGCCTGACCCCGCTCGCCTTCTTCCGCTCGCCCGCCATCTGGGCGCCGCTCGTCTTGAAGCTCGCCCTCTACGGGCCCATCCTCGACTTCTTCTTCTACACCTACCACCGTGCCTGCCACGAGGTGCCCTGGCTGTGGAAGTACCACCGCACCCACCACCTCAACAAGCACCCCACGGCCCTGCACTCGGGCTTCGCCGACGACGAGCAGGAAGTCATCGAAATCATCATCGTGCCCTTCCTGACCTACGTCACCCTCTGGGCCCTCGGCCTCCAGCTCAACTTTTACGAGTGGTGGGTGTGCTTCGAGTACGTCACCTACTCCGAGATCTTTGGCCACAGCGGTCTCCGCATCTACGGCACCGTGCCCTCGCCCATCACCCCCGTGCTCACCTACTTTGGCATGGAGCTGCTGCTCGAGGACCACGACCTTCACCACCGCAGAGGCTGGAAGAAGAGCTTCAACTACGGCAAGCAGACCCGAGTCTGGGACCGTATCTTTGGCACCTGCGCTGACCGCATCGAGGCCAAGCCTGACAACGTCGACTATTCCGAGAGGGCTCACATGCCCCTCTTTTAGATGCTCCGACTATGAGGAATGAATTCTCAAAAATAATGAGATTAGAAGTTTGATTTAGCGATACCATGATACACTTATATATAGAAATCCATCAAGTGGCACGTATTCACCTTGATTTGTCTGATGTAGTAAGTGAATGGTCAATCTCATTGTGTTGAATTGTATATTTGCTATATGCATGTAAGTTGTGCCATAATCCTCTCCGCTTTGGCGAGTGGCGATTGAAATACCAATGGACCTGCTCGCACGTCAACATATACCAAGAAGCATCGCCATTTACAGCAGAGCAACGACGGCCACAACAGCGGCTAGGGCACCGCCGGCGACGCTGCCGGCACCACCGGTGACGGGCACAGAGGTCGGGCTGCCCGACTGGCTGCTGGCCTGGCTGCTGGAAGCACCAGGGCTCACGGCGCCGGTGCTGTGAGCCGCGCCCGTCTTGACCACTGTGAGAGAGGGCGAGTCGCAGCTGGTGGTGGGCAGGGGCGAGCGGGTGACCACGTCGTTGGTCGAGGAGGGTGTCTTGCAGGCAGGGCACGTCACAGTCGTGGTGACATTAGCGGCGATGGCAATGGCTGTAACTGTCTCAGCAGAGGAGCGGGAGAAGGATACGTAGAGTCCACGTACAAGCCAGGGAAGCAACAATGGCAATGGCCTTCATAATAACGGTATTGTATATGCGCTGTATATACTCAAAGTAGGAAAGCTGAAAGAATGACAAGAACGACGTGAAACTGGAGAGCAAGTGATATGTAGGTTTCCAGAGAAAGAAAATGCAGCGGGCATGAGAAGATAATAGTAGTTTACGGGAACAGGCTTGGTCTAGGCGAGGACAACTTCTTCTTGCCGTCATGACAGAGCAGGCAGCCCATGACCAGATCGGACACTTGACCCCTTTGTTTGACCAACTTTTTTTTTGAAATGGCGTTCATGTTAGTAGGAATACATTCGTACTTCCGGCGCGCGGAGCTAGCATTTGCCGTCCGGTAGATACCGAAAATAAGGTTCAAGTCAACAAGGTGAACTGGTCGAGCAGGGATGACGGTTCAATGGCTCGCTTGCTCGCTTCGCACCGCGTACAAACTCCCGCCATAGTCAAGCACGATCCTTCCCCATAATAGTATATCAAATCTTCTAGTTTGTCTCGGAGGCAAATCTCATTTCCCCGGATGCTCGCGGTTCCGGGCTTGCTTACAATGGGGCGGGCAGCCAAGCTAGCGCTTCCACGCCATTCTTGGCAGATCTTTCTTCCTCTGCTGGCACGACCGCCCTGCAAATGCAGCTAACGTGCCGTGTTTTTGGTTCTCTGAGAGTTTCATTTCGCATGTAATGGTCCTACGCTACTTACATCCAGGTGCCTGGCTAGAGGTGCGAGCTCCCCGCACCGCAGGGCTGCCATTCCGTTGCCGCATTGAGTGTTTGGATATTGACGTTGAAGATCCGTTTCGTCGATCAAACATGCAAGGCGGAGTTTGTGTCTTGATAGAGTAAAATCCTCAATTATTCACAGGATTTTATCCCACGTTTTCATCGAGAAACGAACAATATTGCAGACACCCGCGTATGACTATTTGAGAAAGCTCCGCCCGGCGATCAGTCAAGCTAGTTGCTTTTCTGGGAAATGGGCGACCCGGCTGGGAAACGTTCCGACGCGCAAGGCGAGGGATGCATCTCCATCAGATAAAGAGCATCAGCCAACGTGCCAGGTGCCGACTCTGGAGCTGTACACGCTTGTCCCGGCATGATGCGCATCCGCACGCCACCCTGGACCGCACGGGTAAGGTTTGTTTGGAATCAACTCGATTGTTTTGTTGAAATTAGACTGACGGATCGCGTGCGAGTTGTTGGCTAGCTTGCCAACCTGGGAACCTCCGGGCGAACAGGCTTGTTGTGATTGTCGCAACGTGTGCGGCATGTAGAATCATGATGAGGCTCCGGAACATGACAAATGCGCCACTAGTTTGCTCATGATACTTGTCTTTCATTTTGGAAGCTATCCCGGCTGCAAAACATGCCGACGCGGATCCAGAGGTTTGCGTAGAGTGATGATGGCTGCGAGATGATTTGTGTGTCGAAGCAATAAAAGCATGCTGCCAGCCGGCTTCCTCCCTCAAGTTTGTCCTCATCTGCTTACCCTACATACCCGCGTCTTCATACCTTTGTATACCAGAAGACAAACTCATAATGCATTTCTCTCAAGCCACCATTGCGGCCGTCGTTGCCGCTGGCTTCGCCTCTGCCGCCCCGACCATTGAGAGGCGTACCGGTATTACCGATGGTGAGAAATCCCACAAGAATGGCAAAGTATCTGGGACAAAGCTAATGGACATAGTCGACATTCTTCAGTATGCTCTGACTCTGGAGCATCTCGAGGACACCTTTTACCGCGAGGGACTTGCCAAGTACAGCGAGCAAGACTTCAACAGCGCCGGGTTCGACTCCAAGGTCTACAACAACGTCAAGAACATTGCCAGTGACGAGGCTGCCCACGTCGACTTTTTGTCCAAGGCTCTCCAGGGTAAGCACTCGATGCCATCAAGAAACCCTGAACCATCACTTACCAAATCCCAGCCGCTGGTGCCAATCCAACCGCCGCCTGCACCTACGATTTTGGCTACAAGGACGTCAAGTCCTTCCTGGCCACCGCCTCCATCCGAGGGTGTCGGTGTCTCCGCCTACCTGGGCGCCGCCGCCGACATCATGTCCAAGACGTACCTGACGGCCGCCGGCTCCATCCTGACCGTCGAGTCGCGCCACTCGTCCTACCTCCGCGCCAACCTCGACCAGAAGCCCTTCCCCCAGCCCTTTGACACGCCCCTCTCCTTGAACGAGGTCTACTCCCTCGCCTCGGGCTTCATCACGTCCTGCCCCGCGACCAACCCGGCCCTGCCCGTCAAGGCCTTCCCCGCCCTCGCCGTCGCCGCCGACACCAAGATGCCCATCCAGGCCGGTGACGAGATTGTCCTCCAGACCCCCGGCTACCAGATCCAGGGTAACAACAGCGACACCAAGATCTACGCTGCCTTTATTGCCGTGACTGGCCCCGTCTTTGTCGACGCCACCCCCGTGGAGGGCGGCTTCAAGGTTCAGATTCCCGAGGGCTTTGCCGGCCAGACCTATGCGGTCCTGACCAGCTGCAACGATGCTGTCAACGATGACACTATTGCTGCTGGCCCTGCCATCATTGAAATCTCTTCATAAATAATGACGTTTGGTATCGGAGCAAGTATACGAGGACGCGACTGCTTTCACATGTCATATAATTCTTTAATTTTTTTAATGAAATGTATAAAAATTGATAAAAGAGTCAGAATAATGGAATTGATTACCCTTTGCCTGTTTTTGATCTACTGCAAACCATGATGAACTTTTCTCTAATCGATTTTCCTGTATGACGCTTCGTCCACCAGTGTTAGTGGGTATCTGAGCTCCTGGAGACGACAGGTTAGGCCAATTGGCTTTTAAGTCGCGTAATATATCTCTAGCTATTCATTGTCTGTACCGCCATCTTGAACAATTTGAAAGGAATAGAAAAAAATCACTTAGCCGAGGGAAGAAAATGATGCGCATTGATTGCAATGATTGCCTGCAAAGCAGCAAAGATGACTAAGCCGCTAGCATCATGTGACCTGGCGCCGAATTGCTGGAGCCACCTGCAAGCTACCAAATGAGGGTCCTGCAAGGCAAGCTTCAACGCGCCCAAGAACAGCCGGGAAGCTTTTCGACCATCTCATTCATTACCACTCTAACCCATCGAGTACGCCATCGTAACGGTCCCATCTCATAGAAACCGCACATACACATCACTAGGCTCCATCGTCAGCGCATGTCCCAAAGCTCCTAGCGCTTCTCGCCAGCCCAGCTGGGCTCTAACCCGGCATCATGGCTTACGAGCCTCGCGGAGACCAGCCTGATCGAGGCGGCGGAGGCCCAGGACAGGATGGAGGTTTCATGAAAGTTAGAGGCCGGAGTACGTGCATCTTGGCGCCGTGACGTCTGCACGCGCGACAGGAACAGATGATGAGCGCTAGCTGATGCCTAATAGGACCCGTAACCGACTACAGCTCAACCATCATCCACTGGCAACGCAATAGAGTACCAAATTACAAGGGCTCCTACATCGGCGAGGCGGAGAGGCCCAGCGCAAGCTATATCATTGACGTTTGCAAATTGTTTCCAACATGTTGCTGACCCATCGCTAACTGTTGGCCAGATGCTGCCACCTGTCGCAAGGCCGACTAATCCAGCAGACACCATCCCGGCCAAGCATTTGCACTCGTCACTGAATAAAATAAAGCACCCCGTAAATGTGGTGCGATGGACTCCCGAAGGTCGTCGTCTTCTCACAGCCTCCACAAGTGGTGAATTCACACTATGGAACGGTACCGGGTTCAATTTTGAGACGATTATGCAAGCGCACGATTCGGCTATTCGCGCGCTAGAGTATTCCCACAGCGACGACTGGCTTGTCTCTGGTGACCACGACGGCCTCATCAAGTACTGGCAGCCTAATTTCAACAATGTGCAGAGCATCAATGCGCACTCGGATCCGATTCGCGACCTGGCTTTCAGCCCCAATGACGCCAGGTTTGTCACGGCTTCCGATGACTCTACGTTAAAGGTGTTCGACTTTGCCTTGGGATCGATGGAGATGAAACTGGAAGGACATGGCTGGGATGCCAAATCGGTGGACTGGCATCCGACCAAGGGTCTTTTGGTCTCAGGGTCAAAGGACCATCTGGTCAAGCTGTGGGACCCGAGAACTGGTCGCTGCCTGACCACTCTCCACGGCCATAAAAGCACAATCACAAAGGTTCTTTTCGAACGAGTCAGGGGAAGCTGCCTGGCCACTTCTGCACGAGACCAGACAGCGCGCGTCTTTGACCTGCGCATGATGCGAGACATTTGCCTCATCAAGGGCCACGAAAAGGACATCTCCACCGTCGCATGGCATCCTATTCACGCCAACTTGCTGTCAACTGGTGGCATGGATGGCTCGCTATTCCACTATCTCCTCGACTCGCCCAACACGCCTGCCGGCCAGCAGCTCACCGTGGCGCCGTACGACAGCCTAGACCCGACGACAACTCCGGCACAGTCCATCTGGCCAACACACAAAATCTCGTTTGCGCATGACTACGCCATTTGGTCACTCGACTGGCATCCGCTGGGCCACATTCTAGCATCAGGCTCCAACGACAGAATCACGCGGTTTTGGACACGCGCTCGTCCGGGCGATGCCGACGTCTTTCAGGACCGGTACCACATTGGCGAGGCTGCAGCTGAGGCGCAAGGAACCTGGGACCGCCGTGGTAACCGTCGGCAGAGGCAGGAAGAGGAGCAGCAAGAAATCGAGGATGAAATGGACGCCCTCGTCGATCAGGATGCGCAGAAATTTGCTGGTGGCGCTGGCGCATCGTCTTTGCCCGGCATCCCTGGTCTTCCGCTGGGCGGCGGCAGCATCGTGCCCGGAATAGGATCGGCCGTGCCGCCGCCGCCGCCGCCTTTTATCCCGGGTGTCGGCGGCGGGGCCAACGGCCACATCCTCCCGCCCGGCCAGTTCCCACCGCCTCCATTCCCCTTACCAGGCATGAACGGTGCCCCGCCGCCGCCTCTGCCGGGTATCGATCCCAACAACCCCCCGAACCCGATGCAGCTACTCGAGATGATGAAGAAGGCTGGCGTGCCGCTCCCCCCGCCGGGCCAGCTGCCGCCGGGGCTCATTCCGCCTCCCGGTGCTGGGGGCATGCCGATTTTGCCGCCGCCCCTGCCCATGGGTATGGATGCTAAAAGCGGTGATGGCGGCCGTCGGAGGGCGCCTCTACCTAGTCAAGCAGACAGTCTGCGGGAAGAGCAGCGACAGGGCAACTACAAGCGCATACGGTAGATCTAGATTTGTGGGAGAAAGTTTCAAAAATAGCGTCAGGGGGGTGGTTACCATTTACGGCGTAATGGGTTTAGGTTTTTCATCAGTAGTGGCGGGGGGAGGGCGTGTACAATATTCAGAGGCCAAAGGCCCTCTCATCTACTACAAGACGGTACTCAATCTCGCAATACATGTGCCCGCATCCTCACTGCAAAAGTGGGTGCAGGCACATGTACAGCACTGTTGACCGTCAATTATATACAGCTCTGTTGACTGTCGATGCATACAAATCTGTTGACTGCCACTGCTTCTTTTCATCTTTGCCAAAGTCCCGGTGCTTATCGCCCCTAGCAGCGTCACAAAGCGCGCAATATGAAGAAGTTTGCTGCGCGAGAAGATTCAGAGCCTCAACTAGACGACGTTGGTTCCATCCGAGCGTGACCGTCATCAAGCCGAATACGCCGTGGGGAGCGGCAGTGGATGAGGTCATAAAGTATGACGACTTGCCTGCACGTCTAACTCTACGTCTAGCCCAGACGCGTCGTCTAAAGAGTTGCAAAAATCATGTCAAATCTCACATCAAAATCTCACATCAGATATCCAGTACGAGAATTCACACACACACAAAAAGCAACCTTTATGGTTCAGTGACTTTGTATTCACGCTGCTGTCCAACTTAGTTTCCCTCTCTCTCTCTCGCCATCCCCCATCGCTGAAACATGGCCAGTGTAACGACCAAGACTAGTAAAGAGCAGATTCAACAACAAAACATAAACCAGGGGAAACAATGCTGCGCAGAGTAAAACGAAAAGGAACCAAACACGACAAGACGCATAAATATAAAAAAAAAGACAAATAAATCATCCTCAACTCCTACAATTCTTACATGTTAAGAAAGAAAGGGGGCAAGTGCGCAAAGCACTTCGCTTGCACGTATTCCTTATTCCCTTTCTTTGAAAATTTCCTTCTCTTCGCTTGACACGAAAAGTGTACAACCGCACCGTGTAACCGACCTCCCCTCCCTTTGCCGTTTCAATTCCGCCCTTGCCCTCGGCCGTCCGGTAAACTCCAAATCAGAGACCCATAAAACAAGACCAATATCGTCGACGTAGATTGGCCATCATCCTCAAAATCACGGCAAGAAATTAATGTCTCCGCTTTAGGATCGCCGTGAGCCGCTGATACTCTGCTCCCGATCTTGGCTGCTCTGCTTCTTCTCCTTGCGGGCCTTGATGACAAAATCGGCCATGATTTGAATGTGATCAGCAGGGAACCACCAGTTGGGAAACGCCGGAATCCGCTTAAGAGCCGCACTGTCCATTGCACCCAGTACCTCGACAACCTCTAGCGTGTTGGTCGAGTACCAAATGTAGTCAATGACGCCGGAGAAGCCAGGCGTGTAGTTTGTAAACGGCATCTCGTCAGCCGTTCCTCTAGTAGCGGCGTATGCATCGCGTAGGCTGAAAGGATGCTCGATACCGTCGCGCGTGAAGCTTCCGTATACGTGCCCGGACAACTCTGGGTGCTCAGGAGCCACTCGACCCTTGGACATGAGGTCAAAGACGGACGAGTCTTCTGTCGAGTTGAAATCGCCACAGACGACAAGAGGAATCTCAGTGTTGCAGCGGTATTCTTGACTGGGTCCCACTTCATCTGCCCCAGTGTCATTGCCTTCCTCGCCAGGCGCAATAATCAACCTCTTGTCTGACTCTTTGCAGGGTGGCCACTGCGTGTACGAGTCGGCCATCTTCGTAATCTGCTCCATCAGAATACCAGTCTGGATAGCCTTGACATCGGCCAAGGTTGTTTCCCACGTAAGGTGGACGTCGACAAGGATAATCCGGGCACCTGTTCTGCGAGATTCGAAGAGGGTAATGACAGCGATGTTGTCCTTGGGCATGACTCGATTGAAGACGTCGTGCTCTCCTTTCATATCAGGGCGGTTGATAGCAATTGTTGCAAATTCGATAACCTGCTTGTCAAGAACCACCCACTTTCGCTGCTTGTAAAAGACAGCACATCCGTCGACCTGACCAGCATCCTTCTCCGACATGGTCTTGGCCCGCGTTTTGGGCCAGAAAATGCCTCGATAGCCATCTGTGCTCAGCTGGGGACTCAGCTCATTTCGAAAGGCTTCTCCCGACACTTCCTGCAGAGCCACAAAGTCGGCATCGCGGACGCGTATTTCCTTCAAGATGCATTCACGTCGGTAATCCCATTTTAGAGCTTCACTCGGTGTGTATCCGTAGATCTGCGGTGTCGCGTACTTGTCGCAAAGTATATTCCAAGAGAAGACCTTGACTCGCTCGAGGTTTGGCGAAACGTCCTCTTGAAGCATAATCGGCTCGCGGGGTTTGGGTTCGGGGGGTACTAGAAGCGAATTAGCATTGAGCACTAGCATCGTTACATGTCAATTATACCTGGCGCAGTCTCTCTGAAGAAACTGATTATGCTCTTTGTGCCCTTGTCCATTATCTCCTGCTTCAAGCTCTGGTTCAGAGGGTTGCCCTCGATACCCAGTACATCCAGCGAGTGGAGGGAGCCCAGTTCGAATGGCAGCTCTTGGATACTATTGTTGAAGAGTAAGAGCTGCTTCAAAAATGTGCACATGCCCAGTTCCGGGGGGATCTCAGTCAACTGGTTGAAGGACACATCCAGGTGTTTTAATTGGCGAAGTTCGCCAATTTGTTTCGGCAGCCTGGAGAGCTTATTCGAGGCGATGTAGAGCTCACTCAAGAATTGGTAGCGGAACAATTCTGGAGCGAGGTTGCGTAGACCTTGACCGCTCATGTCCATGTTGTGCCAGTCTTGTCGGGTTGTCTCTTTGCTGGCGTCCCATGGTCGCCGTCTATCGGCGTCGTTTTCGCCGTCGGCTTGTGCCTTGCCGCTCGACGGTGGCGGACCACCTATACCCTTATTTTCTGAGGCTTTTAGTCGTGCGTAATAATGGGGCTGTTGCTGGTCCGTCATGGCAGAGTGGGCGCGTTCAGACTCTTTGTGCAGCCGAATCTGCTCCGCCCACATTTCGTTTTGCGGTACGGGCCCGGTACGAGACGTGGAGTGGCCGTTTGGAAGGCCCGGGTTGAATTGAGCCGAGGAGAGAAGGCCGGATGGGAATGAGGAGTGGTGCCCTAGTCCGTTAGAGGTGGGGAGGCCATGGTCGTGCTGCAAGCCTTGATGATGTTGAGCCTGCGAAGGGTGTTGGTGCTGTGCATGCTGGTAATTGTAGAGCATGCCGGGCATCCCTCTACCAGCACCATTCAGCCGGGCGCTGTGGCCCTGCTGATGATTCTGCGAGTACATGCCGATGACAGATCGGTCTGTGTAAAATCGATTCGCTGGTTAAAATAAAATAGTCCCGGCGCGAGCTGTCGGCGGAAAGGCTGCACGACAGACTATTGGGACTCCTTGGTTTTGAGAATTTTCGAAAAGGCTAACCTGATGTTGGTAACCATTTGTCGCTGGAGACGCGTGGCGAGACGTTTACGATGTCGACGATGGGCGATATGTGATGCTTGTCGGCGGATAAGGAAAGTAGGACGATGAAGCTCGCATTTGCGCATGGGCTTGCGTCAATGAGAAAGTAGCGCGTACGCTTATCTAGGAGAGGACAAAGAATCTTGCCGGAGGGCGCTGGCGGACAAAGAGGCACCGGCGAGCAGAAGGAGGGCGGTAAGCTTGCTGGTCCCTTGCGAAAGCTCGGGTGGAGAAGCGCGCGCAGTCACCGTGACGCGGGAGCAAAATTCGGTTCTCTATCGTCGAGGAGCGGAGGTGCAAAGACAACAACTCAGGCCGGCATAGCTTCTGACTGCAGTCGCAAGAGTCAAGGACGCGCGGAGGCGAATTCTCTATTTAAGGGAGGCGAGGTCAGTTTGACGAGAGGCTTGCCAGAGTGGCATCGGGGAGGACGAGGATGGGGGAACACAAGCGGGAGGCGGAAAGGATTGGCAAGTGGATCCACGCACAGCTAATGAATGTTTGCGACGGCGCTCAATTGTCGCTGGGGCGAGTAGCAGAGTGCGGTGCAGAAGAATGATAACGAATATCGAGGTCTAGTCAATGATTTGCGTCGTGTAGTGCTCCAAAGCGGACATCAGAGCGTCAAACTGCGTTGGACGGGACGGGCAGCTGGGTCACGTGTTGCATGCTCCGCACTGGCCGATCTTGGGCAAACCAGCGAACCACATCACGTGGAACCTTGGTATTTGCGAACTGGCCACAAGGAGAGTTGTACATGTTCAATCTTTGGGACGAACCGAAATGAGACTCAAAAACGGTAAACGAGGTGAATCGAAAGGGCGTCAGGATTCGTACATCTAACAAATGGGTACCGTGTGTACATTGACTCATCTCGATCTACCACATATGCGCAAGGCAGATCACTGCAGCTCCCAGCGCTATGACAGCGCCACCAGTAATACACCACCCAAAAGGTTATATTCTGGTTTGGCTGAAATGGTCACGAGATGGCCGGGTGTACCGTCAAATATAGTAAACGCAACACGAAAGATCGGCTCTTCGCATTATGTTGCACCGTACTCCGTATGTGATGCAGGAAATTACCTCGTGAGACGGACGGCTCTCATCAGAAGCAAAGATGGTCAAGATTGAGGAAGAGAAGCAGTGCCGAGCTAGGCACGACGCGATCGAGGATCGGATAATAGACAGTCTGCAGGCCTGCTTGGCGGGATCATGTAAGTGATGCATACATACTTATTACTACCTATAGTAATATGACCAGTAGGAGGTGTGCCGCGGGCTGGGCCGTGCCTAGCCGTGCCTGAATAATGGTGCGCCGGCTTTGTAGGTGTAACTAGGTAACAACCATTGCAGAGTTGTTACTGCGAACCCATTTGCCTCGTGGAAGGATTTTAGCCTACAGACGTAATTACCTAGTTGACGGCCCAATGATGGCAGCACTACCACTGTGAGCCCGCCTGTGGCCAGCACGTTACAGGAACGTGTATTGGTTAAAAACAATATCAAGATTTCAATATCACAATCAAGATATTTCTAGAAAACTTGCTAAAGAAAGTATTTTGGTAGTATTTTCTTAACAAGTTACCACTTATATTGGATAGGACTTCCAGCGCTAGGCAAGAAGCATGGTCAATCTTGATCACCATGAGGTAGCATATGCGCTGGAGAAGAGCAGAGCATTGGCAGGGAGCCAAGACATACAGGTCTGGTACAATCAAGTCTTTTACTGGGAAGTTGTTAGGGGTGTATTATAGATGAATCCATTGACTTCGAAGACCCGGGAAGCACTTGCACCACCGCTGCAATTGGACAACGTGTTAGTCTCGGCATGGCTGGCTGGCCGAGAGGCAATGGAAGCCCAATTCAACACAAAATGACACAGGGAATGAATACGAAGATTTGGGCCAATTGTGTCGAGCTACTGATAGCACTCACTGGCCTTTCTTAGTCTTCAATGGTTGATCCAATCAGTCAATACAACTACGATAGCTTTGGTCGCATGCACCAGACGACTTGGACGGGCGGATAGACACTCCGAGAAATGGTCACGACATGATTGGGTTTGCTGTCAAAGCAAGGCTGACGCAACAACTTGTCATCCAACTCATGCCATGCGGAAATACGAGCACCGCTAATGAGTACAGGGCGTAGAACGGCTAGACTCTATTCCAGACCCGGCTGAGGGAATGATCAGAATATGCCTGGAACGATCAGACTCCCGCGTTTTGCTTTGCGCCGGACACTCGCTGCTTTTTCCGCCGTCTCCCGGTTTGTGCCCCGGGGTCTGTAAGCTATGCCGCTGCTGAGGAGGGGGGTAGAATAGTCTGCTCCAGGGTTGCAACGAACCTCTTTGAACCTGCCTCGTTTGATATGTATTTTGCGGAGCAGTCTCGAGAGTTTTCAGTCAATCTCTACCTGTTCTCATCAGCAGACTTATCTGGTCCTGCTTTGACTGGCATCACCGAGGGGTGGACGTCAGTAGCGCACCGATTGCCGTCGGCATAGAGCAGGCAAATGGCAATATGTATACTTGACGACCGTCATCAAATGTTAGTCATTGACACGTTCGAGTCCAAGCCGTCGACCGGTGAATATACTCGGCCAGCGCATGCGATGTGTGACATAATTGATCCTATGCCATGTCCGACCCCCAAAACGCTCTACCATACACACAACCTTGTTCCTAGCCCGACCGTCGTTGCTTCTGCGGTCCTATAATCAACGAATCTTGTTGAAAGGAATCGACGACTTCTACGATGAGGAACAGCCGCACTGCTTGCGTTACAAAAGGCTAGCTCGACAGATGAATATAAATAGGCCGAGTCTTTCGCAACTGTGGAGGAGAGAGCAACCTATATCTTGTTCTTGGTAGAGACAACAGCTCTTCATGCCATTCGACTGTCACTTATGTTCTTGCCCTTTTTTGGCTGCACGCGCCATTATTCTGAAAACAGGCACCTTTCAGCCGCCAGAACAACAGCCAAAGCCCTATCGACATGAGCCGAACGAGGCCGCTGGGACTGCGGTCGCGTAATCCGGACAGCAATTGTGGTGGGCCGCTCTTTCGAGCAACCGATCTTTGGCGCTGTGCGATTTTGATGTTTCTCAGTAATCAGTAGATATCATGAACTACACCCCATACGTAGGCTCTCTGGCATGATGCACGACACACGAGTTCCCTCATGAATTAGTACAAGCCATATCTCAGACGTAGTTCGGCAGCTGTGTAATAACGTATTGTAAGCGATGCCGCAGTGCAGCGGTGCGCATTTTTGTATAAGGAATTTCGCAAACTTTTAGACTAGACAATTGACCTATGAAAGAGGCTCACGGCATCAAATTCAAGAGGCTGTCTAGTAGTGAAGGATAGCCACCTTGCTACAGAGGCGGAAACCAAAATTATGCGAGCGATTGCTGGAAGCAGGAGAGGCTAATGCGTATAATGCATGGCAATTTCCTATGAAGAAGAGCATTGCGTCTACTCATTTACGTCAAATTTGATATTTATGCTATACAGCCGCCGAGCCTATAACAAAAGGCAGGTAGCCTGGTCACAGCACAAACACCCGGAGAGGCGTTCCATTCTCCATGGTTTTCGAAGACAGGTTTATGGAGACGGCCAAGGCTCGATTCAAGTGTTTGTACACACGACTTAGGCCGTATCACGAGCCAACAAGGCCCGACGAGTGCAGCCCTCGGGCGGTGCAGTGGTGCGGCGTGGCGCACCGCGAGCAAATCTCCACCAGCCAGAATAGGCATGTCACAGTCGTCGGCGTGGCGCTGGGGCGAGACAACGAGCTTAGAATCTGGGGCGCAAAAAGCGCAGACATTCTTGTTTCTGCCCAAAATATTCCAGCGTCTTTTGTAGTCCGGTGACACCGACATTACAGCGAGGTGTGGTGATCGGCCGACGGCCGACAAAGAGTCTGCAGCGAAGCGGAAACCATGTTCCCCAACACAGCGGGCGGGGGTCAAAGAAGAAGACGGACTGCAGCTGCCACAAGGAGCAGTGATGGGGGCAAAGAAGACCTCCATGTGGGCCGCAGAAACCTGGGGTCCAGCGATCGTCAATGCTGGTTGAGCGAGTTGCGAGTCTGTAATGGTCGATGGCGAATACGCAGCACGTCAGGGGGGGACTTGGCGGACGTCGCCGAGGCTTTGAGTCGGCGGGCTGTGGAGGGGAGGCGTTTGAATCCTTCTTCCATGTAGTAGGCTGTGATGGGCCGGCGTGTTTACGTCGAGGCTGCTTTGGCGGGCAATCACGAGGCGGGGTTTAAAGAGATGCAACATTGCAAACAGATTTTGTTGAGGGCAGCTGGAGCTGTCGCGGGATAGGAAATTGCGACAATGGACACTCGACAGTATTGATGGCGGGGGGGGGCGCCGGGATAATAGGGTCGGAGGAATTGTCCCAAGCCAGAAAAGGCCAATAGGCTTTGCCGGTTGGTGTCGTTGATTGCTGATGGTGAGGAGGGATGGCTGTTCGAAGCAAGACTGGCCCCCGGCAAGCCGCGCTATCGGATTAGGTGGCGGCCAGCATTGCATTTTATATCGTGAGCCCCCCAAAAGCTGATGCTGGGCCTGGCCTGTCTCCCCGCGTTGGCCCGCACGGCACTGCAGAAGCACGAGGCAAAAGGGAAAAAAAAGATAAAGAAGTGCCTGGCATCCTCTTTTTCGGCAGTAGTTTACATTGAGATATCAGAGGCGTTCCCTTCTTGGTGCGTCTCTGTTTGCAACGCCTATTCTTTGCCCTCCTACAACATCATTGGGTTTTCACCTCTCTTAACGACCTAGGTACTGTTTGTACCACATTGCTGCCGCCGTCGCCACCGCCTTTGCTCTCGACACATGACACGCATTTATCAGTTATTGGTTGACTAATAAAAGACCCAAAGTTAGTTTCTGCAATTCCGGCTGGCAGCTTCGGCTGGACCCTGGTTTTCGCGCATCGTGTCTGTGCGAGCCGTTCTCGAAGCGCGCCGCCCACCCTACTGGGGCAACTTGGCGTCCATCAGCCTGCACGGTGGCTCGGTCAGGGTTGGAAAAAAATAAGAAAAGAGTCGGACTTGTCGTCTATGAGATGACTGGATGAGCCGGAGACAATCCGCAGCGATACACGGTACACGGTGGCAGACTGCAGAAGGACCAACGCAGCATCAACGCCGGTTACAAGACCTGCTACGACACACGTCGCTACAACGGTGTCAGGCGCTGTTGAATCTGACGAAATTCGGAAGACATCTCTGTGCCGTTGGTTCATTGATGCGACGCTTGGTTAGACGACTGGTCGACATTCTCAGGATACGTGTTTAGCCCCAAGCATCCACTCTCGGCTCATCAAGACCACAACAGCAACTCGGCCGCAGTCATCTTGGAACCCGATCCGACCATTCCTTGTCCCTGGTCTGCTTTTCTCCGGGTCTGGATACCTAGAGATCCCGCCCCCTGCCAAGGCGACGAGAGAGGGCTGAAAAGAGGGCAGCGGGGTTCTTTGTGCGGCCGCTGTCGGACAATTTTTCAGCGGCCTGAACCGCGCTGGAACCGCTAAAGAGCCAAGCTTTTTGGCCGCTGTGGTCCTTTGTGGTCCCCTGTGGCCTGTGTGATCCGCTGTGGCTCCAACACGTCGCCACTGTGAACGGCCCTGTATTATCTGGTTTCCAACTTATCTGCCCCCCATTCATTTCACTGCAATTGCCCCTTTAGCGGGCCTCCCTACAGTACCCCCTCCCCCGAAGCCCCCGCTCGTTCGCCCCCATCTCCCAACCCAAAACATCAACGGCCCGCTGTAAATACAGCAGTCACAGCGCCGCCATGTACACTCCAATGATGACACCCTCGATCCTTGGCCGAGGTATGTTGCCATATATCCCAAATTCGCAGCCGCCATCATCGCGCCGCAACAAGACATCCTCCGACGCCGACGGCGAATCCCTCTCACAGTCCAACTCCAAGAGCTCCGAGGCCTCAAGCCACGGTGAGCCATCATCGCCGACTTATCAGCACACGCCGTTGAAGTTGGTCCGCCCCGCACAAGCCGCGGCCGTGGGGCCTGACCTCGACCATTACCATCACCACCATCACCAACGGCGCACTCAACGCAGGAGCAAAAAGCAACACCACGACGAGGAAGCCGCTACTCCTCGCAGCAGTGGTAGCACCAACATCTATAGCAACATCAATCACATCAATCGAACCAGCCGCTGCATAGACGCGCCGGCAACCGCGTCACCTTCAACTGGAGCCGTCTCCTCCTCGCACGCTAAAACCACCCCACCTCGTCCGCAACAATACAACCACCACCAACACGCTCAAAAGCCTTGCCCGTCCGCCTTCTCTCCTCCCTTGCCGCCCGCCTCTTCTCCCAAGCACGTCGCGCACCACGGCGCCTTGAAGCGTGCCTCGCACTCCTTCATCTCCCGCGGCAAGCACAATTACTACTACGATTACCACTCCGACAGCCACCATCCTCTGACGCCCGACTCCGAGCGTGCCCATGCCCATGCCCGGCACAGTTCCTCTTGGTCGCCCCGGTCCCCCGCCGCAGCGTACATGAATGGCGCCGCGTCGCCTCCCGCCCACGACATTTCTTCACGCTCTACCGCTGCTTCCGCCATGTCCTCGTCGGCCGACACCTCGTCCAGCTCCCGCGAGAACCTCCTAACGTCCAAGCCCTTTGTCCTCCGCAATGGCCGCGCCTACCTCAACGACACAAGTCTACCCTACCCGCTTCCTGCTGACCTGACCGAGCTGCACCGCCAGTCCATGCGCACCCTGCTGCTCATCCAGGTCTTTGGCGGGCCCGTCTGCTCCCCCGTCTTCTCCAGGCGGCCGCCCCGGCGCGTCCTTGAGGTTGGCTGCGGCTCGGGCTTCTGGTCCATGATGTGCCATCGCTACTTCAAATCCCGCGGTCACGGCAACATTTCCTTTACCGGCGTCGACATTGCCCCCCTCGCCCCGAACACCGGCACCACGACCACTGCTGCTTCAGCGGCGGGATCCCCCACTGCCGCCTCCGTTGCCGCTGACGCTGCCAAGCCCGACCCCGAAATGAATTGGCACTTCCTTAGCCACGATCTGCGCCAGCTGCCCTGGCCCATGGACAGCAAGCAGTTTGACCTCGTCATGGTCAAGGACATGAGCCTGGTTATGACCAACTTGCAGCACCAGCATTTCGTCGACGAGTACATTCGCCTCCTGCGGCCCGGCGGCGTCCTCGAGATCTGGGAGTCGGACCACCTCATCCGCATGCTGCGACCGCACGTTCCCGACGCCCATCTCGACGACGCCGAGGACCAGGAGGCTGCCGCCAGCCTCGGCGCCTACGTCATGAACGCCAACACGCCGCTCTCGGCGCCCCTCAACACCTTTCTCGTCGAGTACAACCAGTGGCTGTCGCGCGCCCTAGAGGCCCGCGACCTCACCGCCGTGCCCTGCACCATCATCGGCCCGGCGCTGCTCCAGGAGTCGGAGACGCTGACCGACGTGCGCTCGCGGCGCCTGGCCATTCCCCTCAGCGAGGTGCGCTGGGAGCGCGAGGGCGTCGGCGGCGTCGTCGTCACCAAGGACAGCGGCAGCTCTTCCAAGGACAAGGACGCCCCCGCGCCGCCCAAGGCAGAGAGCCGCGTCCTGTCGCCCGGGCAGGAGGCGCTTCGCCAGACGGCGCTGCTGACCGTCGTGCAGCAGGTCCAGGCTCTCGAGCCCATTCTGCGCGAGGTCTCGGGCAAGAGCCAGGACGAGTGGGACGTCTGGATGGGCAAGATGATGGGGGATTTGATGAGCGACAGCGGCACGAGCTGGGGAGAGTGTTTAGAAGTGGGCGCGTGGTCTGCTACGAAGCGGAGTTGATGAGTAGCTGAACCAAGGCGCGTCAGCGGCGTCAGCGGCTGTTGATTCTACAGGATCATGAAATTATATGGAATGCAGTAGAACTGTTTTGTACAAGCATCTCAGCAACGGCCCAGGTTGTGTTTTTCTTTATTTATTTTAGTCATGAAGCTATTAAATGCAAAAGTAAATTTATTCCCTTTGGTTTTGACGTTCTATGAATTAGTTATGCTCCTGGTACATAGCGTTTTCGCAATGTGCGATATCGTTTCAAATAATATCTACACAATGGTTAGAATGCTGCCCGTGATTGACGTGAGTATGCCATCATACAAAGCTTCAATTTCTAATCGTTGTTAGCCTCTCTTTTTTTCTCACCCTTTACAGCCTTCACCCCGTCTTTTTGGAAGACGCACCTTTTTTCACGTATTCGGCCTGCTTGATGCCCTGCCGAATCTTGTCCTCGTCGCGCTCGCCCGCCTTGGCCATGAAGGCCTTGTGCAGACGCGGCTGAAAGTAGCTGTACCCTAGCGGGTACTCGCGTCCCAGGTACAGCAGCTCTGTAGAGAGGGTTAGTAGGGCAGGGGAGGGAAAGGAAGGGGGATTGACCTTTGTATATGGATATTACTTGGTGGCGGAGAGAAGGTGGCATGGCGATGGTAGTGGCGAGGAAGAAGAAGAAGAAGAAGAAGACGAGAGAGATGTGTGCATCATGGTTGGTGAATGTGGAGATGGCATTGACAGCTGGCGCTAAAGATCCGCAGAGGTCGATCAAGTTCGCCAGTGCTATCTATGTATTCAAGAGAAGAAGAATAAATAACTTGGAATGTGAAGCTCAATTTCCTAGGCTTTGTATGATGAAATGTCGTAAAAAAAGCAATCTAAGAAATAGAAGTCGTTTGCTTTATGTACATGCAGTGTTCTCAAGTCACCTTGATGAGGCTCAACGATACTTGTAAGGCCGATTGAACGGCGTGAACTAATGGGGCTTTGATGTATTGAACTGAGCTCGGCTTGTTGATTATATGCTACCGTTCGGAGTAGCATTCCAAAAGTTAGTCGAACCAACTCTAGGGCAGTCAATGCATAGGAGAGGCGCATTGCCATTTACCTCTGTAATGGGATGCTCCGTTTGGTATGATATTCATCGCATTTATAGGTAGTAATAGTGACAGAGACGGTGGTAGAAACAGTAACAAAAGCATAAACAGCGTAAATTATGCCATCTGAGTTAATGGAAACACCAATCTAATTGCACCAACAGTATTAGTACCACCAAATTAATCGCTTTGTCAGTGTTAGCATTAGAGGATTGATCACACTAATACAAGAGGATAGCAGCGGCTGGAGTTTAGATAGTCTGCCACAGTTATAGCAGCAGTCACAGATTCTGCTGCGCAAGGTATTCAAATATTCTGGAAAACGCAAGCAAGAGAAATTCGGCGCATCCAAGCCTGGACAGTGGAAAGCTGTCCAGCTGCACAACGAGGCTCATTCTATGAAAGGCAAAAGACGATACTTCGTTGATGGGTGGCGATTCTGTGTCACAGTACCACGGTGCCGTTATGCGCAACGCCCGCCACCTGACCGCTGCATGATGCGCTAAAGTTACCCTTAAATGTCTGGTTGGATATCATTTACTATGTAAAATTGATATTAAACGCAATTTTCAATCGGAATTTTTTCGACTGGCTCTTTACAAAAATGATGCTTGATTATCATTAGGGGTCCCCTCAAGGTACGCTGACAGAGCCACCCCACGTTACTGGCCCAAGCTGCCCCACCTTGGCACATCCCGCCAAATTCCAACAGACCGTCATTGCAAAAAAAAAGGTTCAGACAAAAATCTGGCCAGCCATATTCTGGCCACCACCAACACCGCACATATTCATCATGGCTACCGCTACAGTCACTGTAACGGCCGCCGCCACGACCAAGAAGAAGGCCGTCGACCTTGCCCCCGAGAGCGAGCGCTACCTGCGCTGCTGCGCCGACGTCGCCAACGCCCTGATCGAGGACCACGAGGCCAGCAAGAATGGCCGTCCCAGTCGCGACATCAACCTGAACGCCCTGCGCAACAAGCTGGCCAAGAAGCACAAGCTGACCAACATTCCGCCTCTCACCGCCATCATCGCCGCCATTCCCGAACACTACAAGAAATACATCCTTCACAAGCTCATTGCCAAACCCATCCGTATGCCGCACTCTGACGGGGTTCTGTTAACCATGTACGTACAACTAATGTCATCGCAGGCACTTCGTCTGGCATTGCCGTCGTTGCCGTCATGTGCAAGCCTCACCGCTGTCCTCACATTGCCTACACGGGCAATATTTGCGTCTACTGCCCGGGCGGTCCCGACTCCGACTTTGAATACAGCACGCAGTCCTATACCGGCTACGAACCCACCTCGATGCGAGCCATCCGCGCGCGATACGACCCCTTTGAGCAGGCCCGCGGCCGTGTCGACCAACTCAAGTCGCTAGGCCACTCGGTCGACAAGGTCGAGTACATCATCATGGGCGGCACCTTTATGTCGCTGCCCGAGTCGTACCGCGAGGACTTCATCTCGCAGCTGCACAACGCCCTCAGCGGCTACCAGACGTCCAACGTCGACGAGGCCGTCGAGGCCGCCGAGATGAGCAACGTCAAATGCGTCGGCATCACCATTGAGACGCGCCCGGATTACTGCCTGCAGCCGCACCTGTCCGACATGCTGCGCTACGGCTGCACGCGTCTAGAGGTAGGCGTGCAGTCGCTCTACGAGGACGTCGCCCGCGATACCAACAGGGGTCACACTGTTGCCGCCGTCGCTGAGACGTTTTGTCTGTCAAAGGACGCGGGCTTCAAGGTCGTCAGCCACATGATGCCTGATTTGCCTAATGTGGGCATGGAGCGCGATCTCGACCAATTCAGAGAATATTTTGAAAACCCTGCATTCCGAACTGACGGTCTCAAAATCTACCCTACGCTTGTCATCCGCGGAACTGGCCTCTACGAGCTGTGGCGGACCGGCCGCTACCAAAATTACACACCAAACGGCCTCATCGATCTGGTCGCACGCATCCTTGCGCTCATCCCGCCCTGGACGCGCATCTACCGCGTGCAGCGTGATATTCCCATGCCTCTCGTGACGTCGGGCGTCGAGAATGGCAACCTCCGCGAGCTGGCCCTCGCCCGCATGAAGGACTTTGGCACCACGTGTCGCGACGTCCGGACCCGCGAAGTCGGCGTCAACGAGGTCAAGAACAAGATCCGCCCCAACCAGATCGAGCTCGTGCGCCGCGACTACGCCGCCAACGGCGGCTGGGAGACGTTCCTGGCCTACGAGGACCCCAAGCAGGACATCCTTGTTGGCCTGCTGCGCCTGCGCAGGTGCACCGAAAAGTACACGTTCCGCCCAGAGCTCACAGCGCAGCCCACGAGCATGATTCGCGAGTTGCACGTCTACGGCACCGCCGTGCCCGTCCACGCACGCGATCCCCGCAAGTTTCAGCATCAGGGCTTCGGCACGCTGCTTATGGAGGAGGCCGAGCGCATCGCCCGCGACGAGCACGGCAGCGACAAGATTAGTGTCATTTCGGGCGTCGGCGTGCGCAACTACTACAGGAAGCTGGGCTACTGGCTCGACGGCCCGTACATGAGCAAGTGGCTTGATGGACGTCCAGGGCCGGCTGAAGAGTAGATACGGATTGGGCTTTAAAAATAGAATCGGGATTGGCGTTTGGGATCCAGGCTACAGCGCCAAGGAATGCATGGAATTTATCATGACACATCCAATGAAATCATATAAAATTTTCGTCCACAGACTGTTGGATTGTTCACTGCTTTCTATCTATTTGCACTTGCCAAACATGATGGTACGGGTACCAGCTTTCTACCCCGCGTACGGGTACCGGCGCCGGTGCGGAGTCACCCCAGACTTGCTTTTATTATCTGTCGATCGCTAACTTTGTACCTCTTCTAGGTGCTAACCATCTAACTTCTTCATGCCAAAGCATCGAATTTTTATTCCGTTTGATCGCTTGCTGGGTGAACTGAGAGGGTCATGACTCGAAAACTTCTTATACCTCCTGTCCACCATCCTCCACAGCCCCCGATGCAAGCTCCGCCTGCGACGACACCGCCTCCGATCCGTCAAGACGGTATCCCGGCGAAACTTGTCAAGCCCTGGACCCTCCCTCCGCAAAAGACGTACATCCTACACAACGCCAATGTCGTCGACGCCGCCAATGGCAGAACCGTCCCCCGCCAGACCGTCGTCCTGCGCGACGGGCTCATTGACTCTGTCCAGCCGACGTGCAGCTACATCCACCCCATCCTCCCCGCGTCGGCCGACGTCATCGAGGTCGATCTCGACGGCCGCTACCTCTGCCCGGGCCTCATCGACTGCCATGTGCACCTCACCGCCGTGGCCGGCTCGACCGCGCTCGGCTTCGACGAGGCCGACATGGCCGTGTCTTACTTTCGACAGCCGTTTCTCTGCCAGCAGATGCTGAGCCGCGGCTTTACCTCGGTGCGAGATACCGGCGGCGCGACGCTCGCGCTCAAAGAAGCCATTGCCGATGACGTTTTTCCCGGCCCGCGCGTGTTTCTCGCCAACAAGGCCATTTCGCAAACCGGCGGCCACGGGGACGTCCGGAAAGCGCATGACAAGAACGGCAGCGGTGGCGGCGGTGGTGACTGCTGCCAATGCGGCGCGCAGTCGTCCATTTCCGTCGTTGCAGACGGCGTGCCGGCGTGCCTGGCCGCGACGCGAGAGCAGCTCCGCCAGGGCGCGGATTTCATCAAGATCATGGTGGGCGGCGGCGTGGCCAGCCCGACGGACCGCATCGAGAACGCGCAGTTTACGGCGGCCGAGGTCCGCGCCGTCGCCGACGTGGCGGACAGCTACGGGACGTACGTGACGGCGCACGCGTACACGCCGCGGGCGATCCGGCACGCGGTGGACAATGGCGTCCGCGGCATCGAGCACGGCAACCTGCTCGACGCGGACACGGCGCGATACATGGCAGAGCGCGACGTCTGGCTGACGCCGACGCTCATCACGTACAAGGCCATGAGCGAGCCCACGTACAGCGCGTTCCTGCCGCCGGCGAACCAGGCCAAGAACCAGCAGGTGCTCGCGCGCGGCGTCGCGGCGCTGCGGGTGGCGCACGACGCGGGCGTGGCCATCTGCCACGGCTCCGACCTCCTCGGGCCGCTGCAGGCGGAGCAGTCGCGCGAGTTTGGCCTGCGCAAGGCGGCGGGCCTCCCGAGCGACGCGGTGCTGCGGGGCGCGACGGTGCACGCGGCGCGCATGCTCGGGCAGGAGCGCGCGCTGGGGCAGGTCAGGGCCGGGTTCGCGGCGGACGTGCTGGTGCTGAAGAGGAACCCGCTCGAGGACGTGGCGATCCTGGACGAGCCGGAGAGGAGCGTGCTGGTGGTGGTGAAGAATGGGAGGGTGTATACGAGTCGCTGGAGTGGGATGGCTGAGGATGCGAAGCCGCGCGGGGCCATGATTGAGTAACTGGTGAGGGGTGGATGGCGTATACTGAATGAGGTGGTGTGTTGCATGATTGGCGTATCGTAGGAGGTGGTGTCAAGGTCCGAAGTTGAGGAAAAAGCGAAGCGAGGTGTGCCGAGCAAGGAGTTGTAGTTTGTTCATTTATTGATGCTAGCTGTGTATATACGTGATTCGACTTGAGTTACATTGTTGCGCCGTGAGCCATGAGAACCTCATGGAGAACTGGTCGGACTATCCGTGCCTACGAGGGAAAGCCCTGACCGGCATGCGATTTATTGTCAAAAAATGTATCGAGTATCATGGCCGGTTTTACAAAGAATTTGTCTTTGATGAGCTTGCTTCCAATGGCAGAAAATACTTGCGGTTGACCTGGCGTGGAAGACTTGTGCCTCCCATTCCAATTCTTCTCCTACGACATCTTCATTGTCCACTTTCATCACAAGCGTCAAGACTGATCTTGACTTTCTATTTCTGGTCATTCAACTTGTTTCCATGCTGTATAATTTGTTCAAGTCCTAGCAAGGATGCGAGGTGTGCTGCTTTAGATGAAGCAGGTACTGGAGAATTCAGCGTTTCCTCACAAAAGCGAACAACATGACTATTACAGGGTTTCGTCAAGGTGCTTTCGGGTACGACGAAAGGAGCGTCTGATTGTGTCACATGGCTTATTTTGCTTGTCGTAGCTAGTTTGCCTTGCTGGTCTGCTTACTGTTCTTAGGAGTCCGCGCATGTGGCCTAACTAGGATTGGAGACTGCTCGCAATACCGCTGCAAGTCTCACTTGCAGCATTTGCCATGATTTTGGTGCAGTGCCCTTTTCCTTTTCGGCTTGATGGTGGTCAACCCCGGCCGATCCCACGATGCATCTTTGAAACTTTGGCATCGGGCGGGATCAAAGTCTCACATATGCATCGGGGGCCATGATGGCTGCGACGGCAAGACGGCCACATGGCCAACAAGGGCCCCGCTGATGAGACATTGTCTAGAATCAGTCGACAAGAAATGGCCAGCCTCGTCCCAACTCGTCGAGGTGAGTTCAATGGAGTCTGAGATGCGCAAGTTGGTCCCCGCCAATAGAAATCGCGGCGCAACTCTAGTCGAGCTGCATCACGCCCATTCCGTCCCGTCAGTTCAGGGCCAGATGCGACGCACCGTTCGAGGACCCCCCCCCCGCCGCCCCCAGCTTGCAGCGAGCTGAACAGCGAGCTGAACAGCCACCCCCAGCGCCTAGTGCCGCATTCAGTTGGCGGCGAACAACTGTGGTCGTCTACTGCGTCTGCAGGCGCGACTCCACGAGCCACTTGCGATGCGAATCCTGTCATCATGATAGCTCCAGTCCGATTTCTTATTCTGTCCCGAGTTGCCTATTATTACATGCCAAGAGCCGGGGTGAGGGGTCGCATATCCCTCGCTTCGGCAGATGTCGGCTGATTCTGCACGACCCTCCAGTGCCTCCACCCCCTCCGCAACATCTGACGGGTCAAAGTATAGGGAGGTAGGTGGTCAGCAAGGAAAAAAGCTACGGCAGTTATAAACGAGAGCGGGTTTAGGGTCGAAACCGTACGACGTTAGACTTTTTAGCCTATAATTAGGATAAAAACATTAGGCGCCATTATAGCGCCTTGTGCCGGCCAATTGTCGGATCTCACTCCTCCAAGGTCATAACGCCCGTTTACTAATTACTCCTCAACGCCGTTGACGTCGACGCCCAACGAGCAGTCTCGCCCGGCCCATCTCGATCGGCCTCTGCGCATCTCTCTATATCCTTTGCTCATTTCTCATCAGCGTCTGCATCAGCCATTGTTGATGCATCGAGGCGGGCAAGCGAGCCACCCTGAAAATGGTCGGCATCCCCACCAGATCAGTCTCGTGCCTGACCTGCCGCCGGAGAAAGAAAAAGGTAGGACCGTTTCCTGAATGCTCGGACCAACGTGGAAGCTCCCTCTTTTCTAACAACTTGTGATTATTTTCCGCGCGAATCAGTGTGACAAGACTGTGCCTGCGTGCCTCAAGTGCGAAAAGGCCGGCATAGAATGTGAGGGGTATACCGAAGGCCTCGTCTGGGTCAACCGGACCGTGGACAATCGCCCCAAGCTGCAAGGCCGACTGCGACAGCAACAGCAGCAGCAGCAGCATGACCAGCAAAAGCAGTCGGGCTTGGTGCAGCATGAGCAGCAATTGATAATTCACGATGACTCCTCCAGCACGGGCGGCAGCCCCGAGTCCGCGTGGCTGGCCGACCGCACCCCCGACATCTTGCTGCCGGCGCACCTGGCTCGCTCGGCGCGCGAGCAGCTCTACATGGGCTACTTTGGCGCGACCCTGCTCGCCGCCGGGACGACGGTGCCCTCGGATGCAGCCATGAGCTTTGCGTCGATGGGCTGGACCAAGCACATTGGCCCGCTGTACGACACGGACCCGACCGTCCGGTGCGCCGCCGTGGCCACGTCGAGCGCCATCATCGCCACGCTGCACAACGACAAGCAACTGCAGGTCAAGGGCATCCAAGCCTACAACAGCTCCGTCATGGAAATGGTCAAAGGACTGCAGAGGACGGACTGGTATAAACGCGATGGATTACTGACGGCCGCCCGCATCATGGCCACGTTTGAGGTGACGGCGCATCGCCTGCTAGGTTGAAAACAAGCATATACTGACGACTAGTGCAGTTGTTATTCATTTCCAAAGATAAAGACATTCCCTCGCCTCTAGCTTGGCGAGGCCATAACCAAGGACAACAAGCCATCTTCTTGGCGCGCGGCCCCGTGGCATTCGCTTCAGGCCCGGCGCATCAATTATACTCTGATGCGCGCATCAACATGGTAATGCGCTCCGAAATCCATCCGGGAGTAGTACCAGGCCATGCTGACAAAAAGAAAAAAAAACATCAGGTCATGCTGTCGATGGGCCAACGAAAACGCTCCCCCTTTGCTAGCCCTGCATGGGATAAGATCCCGTGGAAGAAGCACCCGAAAGCCGTCAAAGACCAGCTCATCGACCTGATGCAAGACATTCCCGAGATTCTCGAGTACGTGGAAGAGTTCAAAGCCTCGGCCGATCCGCGGCGACGGCAGGACCTCGAGGCGCTCATCGTGAGTCGCTCCAACGAGGTGCGCGCGGACCTCGACGCCTGGGCGGCCGACCGCGGCGACGCCCTGCAGCGCTTCGACTGCTTTGCCAGCACGGGCCCGATCGAGCCGCCGAGAAACGACGCCGAGTTTGCGTTTCATCACATGACGACCATGTACTGGTTCACGTGCGGCATGCTCTCCTGCATCAGGAGCTTCTTTAGCTCGCGGCAGGGCGAGGAGCGGATACCGCGCCGGCCACCGGGATGGTACGCGGCGTACGGCGGTACGGCTGCCGGCACGCCCGCCTCGACCACCACCGCCACCACCAACTCGCCCGGCTACGACGACAATACCAACTCGCCCTCCTCGGCGTCGACCGCCTCGGCGGCCGCCAGCGTGTCCGCCTCGGAGCACTACCTATGGGAGTCGGCCATAAACGCCACGCGCGAGGTCTACGCCATGGGCTTCTTCTTCACCCCCGACGCAGGCGTCGCCCACTCGGCGGCGGGGCTCATGTCGCTGGCCGTGATCCTGCGCTACTACCTGCACCCGGCCGCCTTTTGCCTCCTCGGCACCGAGATTGAGATCCTGCAGAGCCTCTACGCCACCCCGATCCTGGGCATCCCCATCGGCCAGCTGCTGCGACGCATCCTGGGCGGCCAGCTGCCGCCGCTCGTGGCAAACGTCGACGGCCCACGTGTCAGTCATGGCCTAGGGTGGTTCTAGAAAAGGGTTATCAAGGGCATATTTTATTTTTGGCGGGGGGGCGTGTTTGGAGCGTGGCGTTTTACTTGAATTTGACCTTTGATAATAATATATACCAACTGTGATTTTTTCTCATTTAATTTTCCCATAAATCCTCTTCTGTTTCCCTACATGCCTCGTGCATATTGCTTCAAGGACGCACCTCATAACATGAATCAGAATATTTAGAATAGAAAATTCCCGCTCAACACATGATAAATATACGTTACTAAACCTACCCCCATTTGCGTCTTCGCAATCCCTTTGCAAAGTGCGACAGCCTCACGCTACTGCACTACGAGGCACGGGGGGTTGTAGTCAAAGGGGACATCACATCTCGGACACTACGCCTCGGAAGCCGGAATCTACATCCCAACTTAAAAGTCTTTGATCCATCTCCACATCTACGGTGGGTTACCGCGCCACAGGTTGTAATATTGTATGTACAGTGGCACAGTGGGTGCATTAGTATCTAAAGCCTTGACGTTGTTATGCCCGTCAACCGTCAGCTGTCAACTATCAAATTGTGTCCAGTTTCGCAACATGCCCCAGTTGTCCAGCTGCCCATGATCAGTGAGTGGCTTAAAACCCCGGAAGCTTTTCTCCGGGATCACATCCCATTGGAACGTCGATGGCTGCGCGCCCAACTATGTTGCTACGTAAGGCGTCAGGCGGAAAGTCAGTCCGTCCATACCTGATTGGCCGTGGCTGCGCATGTCCAAGGGTCCCTCTCCACGCCACACAGCGGACCCTGGAGTGGACGATCAATTCCCCTCTCCGAGGAGAAGCTATCTGTAAAGGCACTTGAGCGGGTTGAGCGGGAGGCGAAGGACAAGCAGATTCTACTCCGGTTCTCGGCCATATTGTTCGTTTGATCTCTGCTCTGTTGCCTGCCTTTTCCCTTGTGAGGGTATGGTGCATAGCAGACAGCAGCCTGAAGAAGCATGACGTCAGCGTCCTCCTTGCAGAAATAAAGCAGAGCTTATGGTTTGGAATCACCACCGCAACATCCAACAGCCGGCCGTCTTAAAAAGAGGAACAAGAGGGTCCCGTCTTACCCTGGCCATCTGGGCAATGCGAGCACCGCATACCCGATCGAGACTATCGTCCCATCTCGTCTCGCCAGCACAGAAATGACCGAGCGCGTAATAGCACAGCAGAACCGTCCGTTGCGCAAGCTGCTCCCAGCGGCTGGGAAACCTGACGTCTTAGGCCCCCAAAAGCAAACTCGCCCAGCGAAGCCGGCTCACACGGCGGCAGCCTGTGATAACTGTCGAAAACACAAGACCAAGGTACGCGACGCCATACTGTGCACCTGATGCTATCATCTTCTTCATCCTAACCTTTTCAACTCATACACCGTACTTTTTTCCTTGTTTCTCATATACACTCCGCCTCGTGTAACTCTTCCACTTGTACTGTTTGTTCCTTGCACTGCCTGCCTCTTCCCCCGCTCTTTTCTTAAGCGTGACAAAATCGCAAAGACAACTTTTGCCACGTGAACATGCCACTCATTTTCATAACCCATGTCTTAGTGCTCAGGGGACAGGCCGGCATGTCGGCGATGCGCACAGCGTCAAGTTTCGTGTCACTACGCAGCCCGGCCCGGCGAGACAGAGTCGCAGGCCCTCCGGCGCGGGTACCGGGAATTGCGTGACCGCGCCGGCGAGCACGAGGAGGTGGTTGCGCTACTTCGCAGCCTCCCGGAGCAGGATGCGCAGGGTGTCTTCCAGCGCATACGCGCCGGCTCGGGGCTCGGAACTATCCTGAGGCAGATCAGGGCCGGCGACGCGCTGCTGCAAATGGCTGTGCCGCCCGAGACAAGCTTCCCGTACAGCTTCCCGTACCTCGAGCCGGTCTTCTACGAGACTGCGTCGGTGCTGACCGCCGCGCCGCGAGCGCCGCGCGATGAGGAGCCAGCACAGTCGCTGGGCGGGGATGACGGCGGTGGCGCACGACAGCCGCTGGCGCGCGTGAGGCAGCAGCGCAGCAAAGACCATGACAACTTGGCGGCCGCAAACCACAACGCCGAGACCGACGGCATATATGTCACTCCTTTTCACGCAGAGCGTGTGCTGCAGCCGCGACTCACGGGTGTTCAGATTGCGCCGTTGATACGCGTGTGCGATGACGAGCCGCTGATGCGGGATCTGCTGGAAATGTCCCTTCGCTGCGAGTACCAGTCCAAGTCGGCGTTTCGCAAGGACTACTTTTTTGAAGATTTGGTGGCGGGCAAAATGGGAGTTTTGCTCGTCGACGCTGGTGAATCGAATCCTTTCCTATGCTTCGGTAAGTCGAGCCACGGCTGTGAACGAAAAACGTTGATCTCTTCTCAACGGCATCTGAACTAGGCGTCCCATCCCAAGCTGCGGAAGCACGCAGAGTACTAGTACTTCGAGAGGTTGGCGTACCACTGCTGCGCCGAGGCCAGACACCCGTGGGAGCTGGCTGCGCCGGAGCCACACATTAAAAAGGTGCAGGCGAGGATCCTGTTTAGCACTTTTGACAAAGTGTTCAGTCTGCGCGATGTCGGTCGGCCGTACCGCATTCACGGCGCGGCAATAACGGAAAGCTGGGCATCATGGACGCTCTGAGCGCTGGAGAACTTCTTGCAGGCAGCAAAGCCTAACCCTGAACGGTGAGCTTGGGGGGCTAATTATGGTGATAGTGACAGAGATGATGCATCAACGAACAAGTCGATAGATGGCTAGTAAATCGACAGAAAAATGGAAGCACGAGCGGATTGGATCGATCATCGAAATCGCTGCCTTTGTTTGTCTCGATGCTTGTTTGTTGCATGTACAAAAAGCTCCATTCAAATGTGGCACGCTTGGCCCCTCTAAAACAGCAAATGGGGCAGTCGCAGCAATGTAGCGCGCCGATAGTACACGCACGAAAATGATCAGGAAAAATGATTCACCGGCTTGCGCGTTGGGGCCGGTAGAACCCGAGCAAAACTCGCAACAGTGCCTCGCAACAGCCCCAGCGCCAAATTATAACGCTCAAAGGCCAGACGTCCCCTGTACCAGCTTTGCGCCAGCCTAGCCAACCAGACAGCTCTCCCCCAGGAAAAAAGCCTCCACCGAAAAAGCTCCCTTTCAACCTTCTCTACAAACAAACACCTTTGCCGTATCATCGGTGCATTCTCTCTCGCCTTTTTCTCCCTTTTTTTCCTTTTTCCCGCATCTCCTTCTCCTTCCACCCACAATGCAGGCCGTCCCCAGATCCGCCGCTCGCTCGGCCCTCCGCCACGCCTCGAGCCGCTCATACAGCTCCGCCGCGTCCCCCTACTCCAAGACGATTGAGAACCTGCGCATCAACAGCGACACCAAGGTCCTCTTCCAGGGCTTCACCGGCAAGCAGGGAACGTACGTTGTATTTCTATCAAATTGGGGGTTGTCAACGGTTGCTAGCTGGCCCTTGGACATACCTCCGGCTTCCCCGGGTGCCGACGCTGACGTGTTTAATGTATAGCTTCCACGCCCAGCAGGCCATAGAATATGGTACGAGCCTCGACGCGAGAATCGCAATAGTGTGCATTCGCACCGATCTCAATTGGTCGACAAGCTGACGAGAATTTGCACAGGCACCAAGGTTGTTGGCGGTACCAACCCCAAAAAGGCTGGCCAGACTCACCTCGACCTTCCTGTCTTCAAGAACGTCTCTGAGGCTGTAAAGGAGACCGGCGCCACTGCCACAGCTCTCTTTGTCCCGTAAGCACAACTATATACTCCACGACGCAATTGAGCACTGTATGACTGACAAACATCAGCCCTCCTCTGGCCGCTGCCGGTATCGAGGAGGCTCTCCAGGCCGAGATTCCCCTGGCCGTCTGCATCACCGAGGGCATTCCTCAACATGGTAAATCATCACCGTCACCGAAACCCCGACTGCCGTGAATTCCTCGAACCCGACAGCTAACCGATGCGCCCTCCCGCATGCAGACATGGTCCGCATCACCGACATGCTCAAGACGCAGAGCAAGACGCGTCTCGTCGGGCCCAACTGCCCCGGCATCATCGCCCCCGGCCAGTGCAAGATTGGCATTATGCCCGGCTTCATCCACAAGCGCGGCCGCATTGGCATCGTCTCACGCTCTGGCACCCTTACCTACGAGGCCGTCAACCAGACCACCCAGGCCGGCCTCGGCCAGTCGCTCGTCGTCGGCATCGGCGGCGATCCCTTTTCCGGCACCAACTTCATCGACTGCCTCAGCGTCTTCCTCAAGGACGAGAACACGGACGGCATCATCATGATTGGCGAGATTGGTGGTGCTGCCGAGGAGGAAGCTGCCGAGTTCCTCAAGCAGTACAACACGGTCAATGGCGGCAAGCCCGTCGTATCCTTCATTGCCGGCATCTCCGCTCCCCCCGGCCGCCGCATGGGTCACGCCGGCGCCATTGTTTCTGGCGGCAAGGGCGGCGCCGACTCCAAGATCGCGGCCCTCGAGGGCGCCGGCGTCATTGTCGAGCGCTCCCCCGCCGGTCTGGGCAAGGCTCTCTACAATGAATTTGTCCGCCGCGATCTTTTGTAATGATAACCCGCTCGTCGGCAGGGGTGTGCAAAAGGTGCGGAAGAGAGATGGGGAGGAAATGTGCCATTTATTTTTAGGTTTTATTTTTGTCAGAGGACACGAAAGCTGCGACTTGCGTTCCTTGACTTTAATATTTCATCAGGGAAGCTTTCGACGGGAAGCTTTCTGGGATGCTTGTTCTGGGTGGAGAGCTCCTCCATCATGCATGCAGCCAGTGTCATTACTACGTGATAGATTTGGAACAATACAAAACGAGACAGCCGGTGTGCTTTAGAACATGAAACGCTCCGTCATTACTTCAATGAACATCTGCTCTAGAATTGTAACCTGTGTTTCGCGGCTGATGATGCGCTGCGCCGCAAAGAATGGTTGGCCATCAAATTATGCCCTAATCAAAGGCTGTTGCAATGGCACTCGTTTCCCATGGTATGTATGTATAGAAGCATGAAACGAAAAGCAAACAGAAAGGATAAAAAAAGACTCCAAATCAATGCATGAATGACACAATGGAAATGGGGGGGCGTTACAGTCGTCGAGTTCAGAAATGGCTATTGCTCGCCGAGCAGCCGGGCAGTGATGTCACCCATGTAGGCCTCCTCGAGCTCGTAGTACTGGCCGTGATTCCGGTCGATGCCGACGAAGCGAAAGGCCTCGACGACGGCCTCGACGTCGAAGCCCATGCCGGTGAACTTGTCAACCATGTTCTTGTTGTACCCGTCATATCTACATGTCCATTAGCCGGGCGGCGCGCGCCTGTGAAAAGGGACGTTGTTGGGGGGGTTACACACCTCGCGGCCTCGTCTTTGGGTGCGGCGGCGGCGGCGGTCGCGGCGGCATACTGACTCAAGTCGAGCTGGCGACGAGGGGCCCCGGCGTACTTGACGGCCCATTCGTGGGCGACGAGGGCGAAGCGGTCGGGCTGCTCGTTCATCATCTTGGCAACCTCTGCGTCCTGGGGATCTTTGGAGTTGGGAAATTCGAGGAGCATGCGAACGGAGAGGAGGGCGGTCTTGATGGTCTGCACGGGGGACCATCCGGTGGTGAGGGTATCGAGGCAGATGGCGCCCTTTTGTTTTGTTCTTCTGGTCAGCTCAACGCATCATCCCATCCCCATCGATACAGCTTCAGCCTTGTGTGTAGTACAAGAGACAGAGTTGCTCCCAAGGCCCCCCACGTCGAGCGAAGCGAGGAAAAAAAGAAGGGGAGAAAAAGAGAAAAGGAAAAATCATACGGTTTGGGAAGAGACGTTGGGGTGCCAGATTTTGGTCTTGAGGCGCATCTTTGGCGGCTTAAAAGGGTAGCTGTCGGGGATCTCGACGTCGACTTCGTAGGTGCCGCCGGCGTAGGGCGTGTCGGGAGGCGCGGGGAAGATGCCGACGAGGGAGCGCAGGGAGACGCCGTCGGCGGGGGCGGCGAAGACGCCGGAGGAGTCCTTGTCGGCCTGAATGTCGGCGAGCTCCTTGGCGACGCGGCGGTCTCTGCTGGTGGTCATGATTTGGACGAGGCGGGGTGTTGTGTGTGTGTGTGTGTGTAATGTTTCGCTCGGCGCTTCGGGTTGTTTGGAGAGACCGGAGGGAGGGCGGGACAAGAATCGGATTGATGGGCGGGAGGATAATAAAGATGAAGTGGATGCGAACCAGCGATGGCAGAGCAAAATCGTTGTGCGAAATGGAAAAAAAAAGAGACGGATAGGAAAAGAGTTGCAGACGTTGGTGATGGTGGAGGAATGTGGATGGGCTCGCAAAGTGGGACAACTGGTAA